>WEIS01054469.1:8987-19684 GCA_013389965.1 Todus mexicanus
AAAAAAAAAAGAAAACAAAAACCACCAAACTAGAACCCATATTAGTTGGAAAGGGAAAGGCCAAAGGGAAATTATTGCTATTTTAGACAGCAGCATAAATTTTCTTCCTATTTTTAACCTAGCTTTTAATTTAATAAGTTTTATGACCCTTATATTAAGTACATATGTTTTACAAGACATTGTGTCCCTTGAGTCACCCTGAATTTGCTCTACTATAGCCGAGTTAAATGAATGAATACTGTGTTTCTGATTTCAGCTTACCCCGTATTTGATCCTTATATAGTCAATAAACCTTCATAGAAGCATTGAGCAACTGAATTAAGCAGTGTGCCAAAGCTTCATTTGTGAACTCTGTTAGTCTTTAAAAGGGAATTAGTAAACTTCTATTCTCTTATTTGGAACCTGATACACCACTGCCAGATTTCCCCATACCGTTTACAAAGAATAAATGGTGATACCAATAAGATTATTGAAGCTATCATATGAAAAATTAAATTGGTATTACATAATTTAAAGGGGGAGGGGGGTCAAGTTTTCCTTTGAGTCTCCCAGCCCCCAAAACTTGACTAATTTTTTCTATTGCTCTCTGGAAACTTGGAAGGGAAAAAACCCAAACATTTAATCAGCTCTGCGCAGGTTAGAGACTATTCCCAGACAAATGCAGTTTGTGAAGGAAGATTGGAGATCTCTTCAGATTAGAAACATTAAAGCAAAGGCCAACCCTGCTTTCCCAGTAGAAGTAATCCTTTCACTAAAATTGGGACATGTGGGTTAGTAGGTGACTGCAGAATCATGCCAAAAAATTTAATGCCTGCTACAAATGGAATATAAACAAATTGGAACAGTGATTGAATTACCTGGAGTAGACCCCTTTACAAAATTAAGATACTCCCCCAACTCCCCACACCCACACCCAGCACCTGGCGAGAAAATACGCACACACCAAGGTTTATTCTTGTTTGGGTGCATTTATGCTATTTAAGTAACTCACAAGGGCAGCTTTTCACAACAGGTTTGCAATGGTGGCAAAACACAAAGCCTAGAAATGGATGGTTGATATTTGCTCCACAGCAGGAAGCTCGAGTTATTGATTGGCTTTGTATCAGTCTAGAGTTCCTTTTTAATATAATACGATTAGTTTAGAAGGGTGTTTTATAAATCGGGTGATTTTAATTTGATTTGAGTACTGGCTCTTAGTGACTTGCCAAAGTTCAGTAAACATGCAGAGTATAGTATATGTACTTTATCTTTGTATATTAGCTATGACATAAACACAGAGGGGAAAAGTCAAATTTTATACATCAGAAAGTGGGTTTGTTGCCAGACATTATAACATTGCGTATTTAATTTAACTGATGTATGTTAAAATGGGAAACCAAATTCAATGAACTGTTTGTTTCTTTCTACAAATACGCTTAGATCAATGACCTCTGAGGACATGACCTTAAAATGTAACTAGATGTTTAAAAGAACCTCAAAGATCTATATAAGACATTAATGTTTGTGTCAGAGGGCAGTATGCAAGCATGTATATACTCAGATGTCTATATGTCGACTGCTATATTTTTTATTGTTACAGGAAACCAGCCGAAGTCCCAAACAGGAAAATTATCAACTTGCTTTTTTTTTTTTTTTTTGGCACTATCCTGTTTAAGACTAAAGGCACGACCTTAAGTTAGAATGCATTTTAGCCCTATTCAGTAACTATTTTGGCACCTTGTGTGTGTTTTTAAATGCTAACCCCTTCTTAGGGAGCGTAAGGCCCCCACAGAGACCCACAGCAGTTAGGCATGATGCCTGGAGGTGTGCAGCCCTGCGTTGGAGGATTAATATGGGGCTCCTAAAAAAAAGAAGGAACAACCACTTTAGCTGGGCATCAGGAACTCCTGGTCACCTCTCCAGGGACGAACTGATGTCATGTTCTGCTGTCTGTCAGGATTAAGTGCCTGTTTGCTTTTTCACTAACATGTGGTTTGAGAACAAAGCAGCTCAAATCTCTTCCATTCTTAACAAAGCATCTCAAATTGCTGAGTAAAATTCCTTAATCCCTGCATCTTAATCTGAAAACACCAATGCCACATGGTAACACTGAGGTCTCTTTTTGTCCACTATAGAGCACCATTGACATCGTTGTTTGATTTGGAGCAGACTTTTTCCACAGTAGCGTATTATCAAAGAGAAAACCCTGGTGCTTTGTTCTCAGAGAAGGTCTGCCCAAGTAGGTTTTTCTTACCTGTATTTTCATTCCATATGAGAAACTCAATGCAAAGCAAGAAGAGAACAAACTGGCATAGTTTTTGACCTCCATAAATATGAGCGGTAAAGCATAACATGGGCTTTTCTGTCACAAGAACCATGAAAAGGGATGCAGCAGTGGTTTGCCCAAGTTGACTGCATTATCCAGAGGCCAAGCTAGAAGAGGCAGGAGCCTCAAGTTAACTGCAATGTGCACTCCCACCAGTACAAAGGAGTAAACTGGGTCTGGAAAGTAAGAGAGCAAAATACATGACCTGAAGATGATTGCCCTGTTGCAACCTGACACAATAAAGAAGTCTGAACACCAGGTGGTTTGACCACAGTGCATATCTGTAGAAATTCTTACATTATACTCAGCTCTCATCATGGCCAGTATTTTCTTGCTGTCATTTAATCAACAACAGAAATCATGTTCAATTTCTGCTGGAAAATTTATAGACACTGCTACTTGCTTGCTCTTCAATCATTCCTCCAACTATTACTACTGCTTTCCTACCACTTTCTTGTCCTACTCTGCTGCCAGCATCAGCTTTAATTGCCCTGTGCCAACTTCAGTCAGTGGTAAAAAGAGTCCTGAGGGGATGAGATCAAAGGTTTGCCCAGCCAGCAGCAATCCAAAGTTATTGGTCAGGAAAGGGCAAACCTGTAGGACAGCGGCAATGCTTTCCCCATGCACTCTCACAGTCCAGCCGCTCTGTAGGAGATGAGATGTGCATAAAGTTCTCCTTAAGGCACTGCCCAATAAAAGACACAAAAAAGTTCACCAAATCAAACTCGAGAAGACAGGGAAAACAAGAGATGGTTTTCACTTTAATAGACTTTATTCCTTCTCTTCTTGCTGATTTCAATCAATTCCTTTGAGATTCAGCTGTAAAGGTCTGTGAATTGAATTGTATGCACTATTACCTCACCCTATTTTGATCTATATTTGCAAAAAATTAGTTTGTGGTCTGTGTTCTCCTCCATTTCTGACCTTGGTAGTGTGCGTGCCTTCATTCAAGCTTTGCTTCCTGGAAGAGCTCCAGAAGATCTAGAGTAGCCCCTCTAATCAGGGCCAGGTCAGCAGTCAAGACTTTTATCCTAAAAGCCATAAGGGCTCCATAAGGAGCAACAATTGACTCCCTGTGAGGAAACTTCTAACACGTTTTCTTCTTCCCATCATCAAGTAAGACACCAAGGGCAGCTTCAGAAGGTCTGGTCATGAAAAATAACTCCAGGTTTATAACCAGCAGTAGTCATCTGGAAAGCATAACTCATTGCTAAGCTGTTTACATGCAGCTGGAGCAGGCTGGTGCGGAACAGAGCGTGCAGGGCAGGTGGGCACAAGGTTGCACAACATGCATTTCTATACACCCTGCTGATTGACTGCTTGAGGGAGAGCATCAGAGTCGTACCCTTCAGGACTCCGAGGCCAGAGGCTGTAAGTATACCAACAAGTCTCTGAGCTATAGCATTTGAGAAAAAAACATGTAGACCTTCACAGCCCCGTACTACAAAGCTTGGTCATGTAAGAGGTTTTCTAGGCATGAGAGATGGCTCTTGAGACTGAAGATGCAAAAGCTGAAGAATATTTTCCTCACCTATCACATCTCCAAAAAATACTGCTTTAACTGTCTCAGAGGGCTTCCGGCTTTCCTACTTGCAGGAGACAAGTTAAAAATACATCCTTAAAGCCTCTGAGGAAAAAAAATGTGGATACTTACATCGACAAAGGATGTTAGGAACAGTCCCTGCAATTCTCTGTCTTCAATTTATTGAATTAAATTATAATAGTGACTTTGCAGGCTGACAAAAAGCCCAAGACAGCCTTTTCCACAGAAAAATCACAAACGAGGAGTTAAAGTACATCATCTCTGAGACTAGCCTGAAGAGGTGGCTGCAAACAAAGCTGTCAGGTTAAAAAGTGGGGAGTAAGGTGAATCTGCACAGACAGTCCTCAGGGACTGAAACACACAGGACCCAACAGAGCTCATGGAGGACCAAAGACCCTTTAGTACAGATGGGTATTGACTGATCTCATACAGTGAGCACAGGTCAAAGTATTGACAAAAACCCCAGATTATTAAGAAACGGAATCTTTCAGAAATATTTCCATGTCACTCCTGAAGGTAATGAGACTGCACACTTGAACTATGAGCTAGTGGCAGGACTTTAATCAAACCATTCCTGCAGAAATGCTAAGACACTCAAAGCACAACTCATTAGCCAAAATTCCTCCACACCAAAGAGGAAAATAAGGCTTGAAAGGCATACCCACAAAGCAGACATTTCTCAGCTGATGATGAACAGGCAGCTGTCGCTGCTGTATGCAGCTCTTAACCCAAGTGGTAATAGCTACTGGCCTGAAGAACTAGTTAAGTCTCATTTATATCAGTGGAAAGCAGTGTCTCCACCGAAGTCAATATAGTTTCACTGGGGTAAGTGCGATCAAATTAGGCTTGATGTCCACAGACCTGAGTGTATTACTTGCCTTAGGGCAAGGGAATGAGAACAAAGGGCTCATATTGGTATCTGTGTTTGGTCTGTAAAGTATTGCTCTCTCTTGCCCACCACATCTTTCAGCAGCAAGCTATGTGGAGTCATACAATTAAAAAGTCATTTACGTTCAAGATTCCCACATCTCTGACATATGCCTTGTCACAGCAGAAGAGTTTAGCTCTACACAAGAGAGACGCGAGTGTCGTGAAAAGATGGCTACCAGCAAAATCACTCCCAGGTGAAAAAGGAGAGGAAAAGACATATACAGAGAAACCTGGAGATATTACAAGAGCTCCATCAGAGCTGGGTCTGGGTACAAGCAAAACAAGTAGCTGCCCAAAATGGCAGGGATACAAAGGCACAGGAGCATTTCCCTGGGTGTCTTTCCTTCTGCACAGCAGCAAAGCCTGGCTGACAGCCATATTGATGGCAACTGGAGTCAGAGATGAAGTGCTAACCTTCAAAGCCACCTCAGGACTCATATCAGTAGCCACAAATAAAGGGTTTTGTTTGCAGTGCTTCAACCTGGAGCGTAAAAACCCCTCAGAGATGCTGGTGCTGGAGGCACAGTCCCACCAAGAGGTTGACGAGGCTGGAAGACAGCCAGTACTACCCGCAAGGGCCTCCATACCTGGCCCTGGGTAAAACCCACCTTCTGCTGGAGCCTAATGGCTGCCTGTTCCTGTTTTTCTCCCATTCTGTCTTATATATGACTACCATCACACTATCCCCACCAGCTTTGGGGCAAACCATGTAGGTGAACTTGTAATGAGGAACACACACACGTACAAACATGCACCCCTTTTGTCAACCATAACATTTTATAGCCCATGGGTGAGTAATAAGCCAGGGCTTGCTATCTGCCTCATGGTATGATACAACTTTCAATCATGTTAATTAAATTAATATGGCCCATGCTAATGAAAACCACAAAAGACTATTTTGGTGTCCACGAGCACATACATTTTGATAGTATCAACTTGTCATTCTGATGTTCCTTTCTACACCAAATGCGAGCAATGTAAACATCTCTAACAACGCTTTCATCATAACAAAAGAAATTCTGCATCAGCACCAGACTGAATGCAGACAGACTTGTATAAGCAGTAAGCTCCAGAAATATTCAGCCATACTAGGGCTCACTGAGTCTTCTGCAAATGCTCCTCCTGTCTAATCTTTTTAATCTACTTTTAAGGTATAGTTTTGGCTCGTGTTTTGTTTTAGGTTGGGGGTTGTTTTTATTATTATTATTATTCTTTCCATGCGTGATTAGCCAACCAGGAAATGTTTAAATTACAGAATCATAAGGTTTAAAAGATTTATAGATCAAATTATATTAACCTAATGCAATAGGCCAGCCATACGGAAATTAGAAGTCTTTATATTATATTTTGGTTATTAAATTGCTCCCTTTATACTGTTTAGTTTGTTTGTAACAGCAAGATTTTGCTGTCTGATGTCAGAACCCAAAGAGTAACCAAGCAAAAACAAATGACTTAGTCCTTGGTTGAAAGAAATAATAGGTTACTAGCATAATTAATTTTATGTTTAATTACTGCAGAATGAAACAATTCAACAATATCCAATCAATCCTCGGAATGACAGAACAGAAGGTCAGCAGTTGCTAAGTCAATTGTTTTGAAAGAGAAATTTATGTCAGGTTTTCTTTTATGTGCTGGAGAAAGAAATTGGATAAAAGTGGTCAAGCAAACATTAATTAATTGTATAAATGTAATCCTGTTGTCATGCAAAAATCAGTTACTCCAGGCACAGCATTCAAAACACTGGGTATGCATCAGTCAAGAACATCTAGAAATGGTAAACTCAACTTAAAACAATAATAATGAAAGAAAGGAGAACAAAAAAAACATTTTAAAAGGAGACTAGTTTTCTAACTGGCAGGTATTCAGCAAGGCTATATTTTCCTGCAGTACTAGCTTTTAGAGTTACGTGAGTACACATTTCCACTTCATTTTCAAATATCTGTTCCTGCTCCCCCACTCACAGGAAAGTTTTGCATTTCAGAAACTTCAGTTGCTGATTCCCTCATTCACCAAGCATTGCTGATCAGTTCTATCCAAGACCAGGATTACCGACTGGGCTCAGCCATTCTCTGATCCAAAGTTTTGTTTTTGTTACACCACCTCTCCGCTTTAAGCCTTGTCGATGGCACGAGGCCACATTCTACCATCACCTGCCTCTTCCTTCGGAACCAACTTGAAGAACAGTCTTTAACCAGCCTATTCTCTTTTTTTATACTTTTGTCATCACCTGGCAGCTGAAGGCTTCAGAGGGAAGACCTGGTGGCCCAGTCATTAGTGCCAAAACTAGATGAGTTATGACATCCATGAAAGTTTGCCACACTGTCTCCAAGGTTTTGTCAGGACAGGTCTGTACCAGCATTTGGTGTTCTTCACCCTAGTTCTTATTGCACTATTAGAGCAACAGCACCTCAGTTTATTGATTTAGGGTAACAGAAGCATTAGAAATCACTGAGCTGTTTCTAACCATACCATATTTACTTCCACTCTCCAAAGCTCTTTTCATCCATTTTTGCACAAAATCCAGCTAGGTAATTTTTGGCACACAGGCCGTGAGAGCACCAAGCCCTCTGCCTGTAGAGCTCCTTCAGCCTGTAGGCCAAGGACAAGTTACCACTGGTAGCTAGGGAAGGATGGTGCTTTATTGCCAAGTGTGGAAGTTAAGATGCAATCTTGTACATAAACCAAACCAAGCTGCATTATGAAAAATTTTGAGGAGGTGACCCCAGAGCATGTTGGATAGTCTTGAGCTCTCCAGCTAGCTAAACACATTTAAATGTGCAACCAGTGCATTGTGAAGATGATCCTTGCAGCTGCTCTGCAATGCTTTGAGTGCTTCTTTGAGGCACGCAGCTAATACCAAAAAGGGGGCAAAGCTAATGTCAACCTCCATCTTGTTCCACAGCTTAGCTCAATTTGGTGCTGGAAAACCAGGCAGATAGCAAAAGAGGAGTGAGTGATGAATGCTACAGCACCACACTGGCATTCTTAAGCCTCATCCGGGGTTTGGTTCTTATTTTTCCATCGGAAATGCCAAAACATTTCCAGATTAAGCAAATATACAGCTGTATACTTGTTTTAAATGTATATATTATAGGAGGACCCAAAAGGTGGCAAAAAGTGGGAAGAGTACGCCATCCGAAAACCCTGGCATGGATCCTTGTGATGTTGCTATGGTTATCCATGGCAAACAACACCAATGGAAAAGGTACTGAGCTTGATCAGGGGCTGATTTTTAAACCAGGGCAGCCACTTTGAACTTCTGAGATGCAAAGTCTTTAACAATGTAAGAAAATGAGGGCCTGCAAAATTTCTTCTTTTAACAGTAACTTTGCAACAGAAGTTAAATGCAACTGCTTTTCTGTACAGAAGGATGCTTAACACAAAAGGCAAAGGCATTGAAAACAGTTGTTTAAAGTGTACTCCTAGAGGTTATTTAAAGTGTACTCCTAGAGATTGTTTCATGGGTTTGCTATGCTTGAGTCTGGACTGATGATGCCAGCATTACTAATCTTTGAAATGAGTGGGTTTACATTGGGAGTGTTGACATAACCTTAGCTACAGCAGGAGGAAAAAAAAAAAAAAGGTACGAGAAGATGGAAATGTATATATTTGGAAATAGATTTCATTCTGACAACCCTATAACAAACAAGTGAAACTTTAATACTGTGATTTGATGAAAAATGAGCTGCTGAATAAACATCAAACTAATTCATAAAGAGCAAAATCAGCCTGTTTAATATTTCTTGAACTGTCCCAAAAATTCCATTGATCACTAGTGATGCTGTAAATAGAAAATTCCTACCATTTTCAAAGGAGCCATAAGAATCTCATCGGGGTTTGCCTATCAAACCCTTAGACACTTTTGAAGCTCCCAGGCTAAAGCATAATAAATCAAATATGAAATGGTATAGTGTTGGGCTGACCTGGAACCTATGATTATGTGGTCTATTCCTGGGATTGTTTCATTTTTTTGTAAAGTATTTTGTTTCGACTTAATTACCGTGTCCTCCACCAAAAAGTCAAACATCTCCCCATTGATCAATCAGCTGTTTGGTTAGAAGTGCAAAAATACTTCAAATATTGGCGATTAGATTGTTCTCTGGTTTAGTACTGGCGTACAATACAGCATTTGATGCTTGAAAAACTAAATCCATGTCATTTCAATGTTACAAAAATGTCATACTCTTGGGGCTTAGTTTGCCCTCCCTGCCCACTGCTATTCTTTGCGATTTCTAAGGCAGTTATGAAAACAGCAAGATAACAGATAGAGTGCATTAAGTACATCCTAATGCGAAAGATCAAACAGATATTCAACAAGCATTTATATAACCCTGAAAGTTGAGGATCTTTCACTGTATTTTTCTGATTTAGTTTGTTTGGTTTTGTCAAAGAATTCTTTTTTCCTCTAACATTTTCAAACTGATAGTTTTCACCCACTTTCCCTAGAGTTAATCCTATTTCCCTTCCGGGCCAAGAAGCGCTGAAGCTGCTTAACACCCCAAAAAAAGAATATTTAAAACCAAGCGTTACTTGGGCTAAGCACAAAAATGAGCAGCAAGTTTCCTATTTCAAATTAAAGCACCTTTGTTTTTTCTACCCAGAATCACTGCCCCTAAACCTGAACTCACCATCGCAGGGCACCAGGCAAGCATGGACGTGCAGTTCACCGCTCAAACTACTGTCCGTGGCTCCTTGCTGATGAAAAGCCAGCTTTATTCCACTGCTCTCCATCTGCCTAAAGTAAGCTGCTTCCAAGTGTGGTGTCTGTGATCCCGTCTTTCTCTAACACAAAATATTTTAAGCTGCAAACTGTTTCAATTGTAAGCTAGACAAGTTATCGTGGGTACTTCACCTGGGGGTAAAATACCAATAGAAATCAAGGTAGCTTTGACAAAGGGTGCTGTATACTTAGATTAGCATCTTGAGTTCAGGCTGGTGGGGGAGTTTGGGATAATTTCACGTTAGGCAGAGTTAAAACCAAGGCTGTCCAGTCACAGAGCTATTTTAACCCAAGCTAACATCTTTCCCACACTCCTCCCTTGTAGCAGACATGCTTATGACTGACAAGCTCTCTCTCACTACAACTTTTTTATTCCTGTCCTTTCATTTGTCCTCCTCTTCCCAGAAAACACTCTGGAACATAACATCTGTCCTTCCCTCCCCCAACCTCCCACCCTCCCCAAATTTATTTTTTTGTTTTTGATTTTTTTTTTTAAGAGGGAAAAATAGATTATTTTCAGCTTACCCAGAAGCTGATGGCCCTTGCTTGTCTCTGTTCTTTCCTCCAAATCCCACACTCAAATACTAAAAGCATCCTTTTATAGCTTTGTAAGAGGAAAAAGGAAAAGAGTGGATAATGTAGATGCCTGAGCCAGCCTTGCATACACACAAAAAAAGCCCTTACCGTGCTACTTTAAGTCAACTTTTTGCACTGAGAAACAGCACAGCTGTGACTTAGCCCAGGCTGTAGCAGACCTTCTCATTCTAAAATGTTGCCTCCTGGAATCACTCAAAACTTTTGCTTCCTTCTCCATATGCAAACAAGGATGAATCTCTTCACATAAATGCTAAAAGATTTGCACATTTACAGTTCAGAGCTGCTCTGTTAATACCTTTGAAATGCAGGCGCATAAAGCCCCCCAAACCACTCCCAAAGCCAGCAGGGTTGTGCTTCCCATCACTTACTCTACAACCTTATCCTGAACCCCTATAAGAGCTGATGTAAGCATAATTTATACTACTTCAGAGCTGGATCCATTTCTTCAGAATCATGTATATCAAATTCTTTCACTCATACTACACAATCCAAAGGTTTGCATAGGTCAGGGCACAAAACTTATTGTTAACAATCCTTTTTTCTATATACTCACATAGCAGAAAACTAAATAAATATGCGAATGCATACACGCATGTTATAGT
>WEIS01054469.1:19753-36637 GCA_013389965.1 Todus mexicanus
CAGCTCATGCACGTCCCCCCCCCCCCCCCCCGCCCCTCCTCTTCCTTTCAAAAGATGAGAAAAGTTTATTTTAACACAGGTCTCTCAGTCTTCAGCACCATACTTCAGAGACAGTGATAGGTCAGCATGCCTTAGTTTAAGTTTATGAACTGACAGCCCACTTCCAATGACAAAAGAAAATGTAACCTATGCTGGTTTTCAACCACTGATTGTCAGATCCTATGTTCAATATGTCATATGGAGTACACTTCATTAAGGACTGAATTACTTTACTGGTAACATGAGCTAAATTAAAGTCAATGTCAGGATGCATAAATCACCAATTTAAATGTATCACTAAGTGCATTGAAATAGTCATCATCACCCTGTGCCCTAAAATAACCCAAAAATCTGGGCTTCATTTTTATGCATTGTAAGGATGACAGATAGGAGATCTTCTGTTCTTTGCTAAGGATCACGATTTTACTGTCAGAAACTATTGAACTTTTAAGGAATAGCAATTGTCCAGTAACATCTCTCATCAGATGATGTATTTCAATGATGCTGTGAATCCAGGGCTCACAAGGAACAGACCCAAGGCATCCATCAGGCTGTCACAGGAGTCCTTCGTTACCCTGACAGGGTGGAAATTTGGTATCTCGCCCGTTTAAGGAAGGGACAATCCTGGGAACACTTGCACAGTCACCAGGGCAGTTCCCCTTGGGTCAGTCCCTGGATGACATGACTCAAATCAATGAGGTATCACAGGATTTAGGCAGACAGTTTTCCCACCAAGATACTTTTTCTCTTACCAGAGGTGGAAAAAGCTATACAAAAAGGAAATAGATGGTAGGAAAAAATGCACTAGTGCCTTATCTGTGAAAACCCAGGTTGTAACTCTCCTCTCACAGCGGCTTCTTTCCAATGCAGCCCCGTTGGTTAAGGTATTACTATTTCTCTACGTTGAACTGAGAACAGATCTAAGTCTCCTAGACTCATTTTGAAATTTTAGGGAAAGCATTGGCCAGCCAGAGCCACAGAAGATGTTTCCAGATGACAAGTGGTGGTAGAAATAATCAGCACGAAGCATCATGTCCACTGCCGAAGTCAGGAATACACCTCTCAAGTCTGAGAAAATACATAAGTGTAAGACTGGTGAATACAAGTAAAGAATTAGACTCTAAATTGCTTCTTCATATTTATTCCAGCTGTTTGAACAGTGGATTAACTTCTGTTAAATAAGTAAACTAAATTTACTTATTAAAAAGTAAATAAGACTTGTCTGTTCTTTTCAATAGATCTTTCATGTGTTTTTAACTTGAGAGGAAGGCGAGAAGTGAAATAGTAAAGAGGCGTTTTTTGCTAGTCTGCTTGCCATCTGGATCTCTCTAGGCCCTG
The DNA here is from genome assembly GCA_013389965.1 of Todus mexicanus. Taxonomy (NCBI): domain Eukaryota; kingdom Metazoa; phylum Chordata; class Aves; order Coraciiformes; family Todidae; genus Todus; species Todus mexicanus. The sequence goes on from WEIS01054469.1 coordinate 21,131, forward strand.
GCATCTGCAGGATAGGAAGGAAAAAATCAAAGTATTCCAGGAAGGAAGAAGAGGCTGCTACCTAGTAGACAAACAGGAGAGAGAAACCCGGAATTGAAGAGAAGGGAGAAGGGGAAATGTGAAACTCATTTATTTAGCCTCCTAGTGCAGATTTCTTAGTATGCCCCTTAACTTTCTGATCTCTTTGTTTTCTTGAGTATGATGATTTTCATGCCTTCTATTCTTTTTTTTCCCCTCACATTTTAGTTTGATGTTCATTCTCCACAAGCTTCCTGCATATGTCAGCATGAAACAATAGGCTCTCATTACACTTGGATTCTTTCATCTCCTTCAGACACTGACCTACATTTGTTCTGTTTTTGTCAGCGTGGAAACATTTTCCCAGATCAGTTTGTTAAAAAAAAAAATAAAATAAAATATATCACGTGTTCCATATTACCAACCATGTTCTGTTGTCTAGAGTATTCACTCTAGATGATCCTGCAAAGTTATTTCAACTAAATTGAGAAAGCTTGAGGTACTAAGATACCTGGCTGGAGTAGAAGCTTTACACTAACGGAAAGTGGAGTGTTGGCAGAGCATGGGCAACCATACCTCATTGACCATGAGCTCGTGCTGTCATTGCAGGATTAGTCAAAAAAGATGTGCATCACTTGTGTGGTGCTAGTGAGACCTCACCACATGCATGTCATGACCAAGCCTGTGGCAAGTTACCACTCTGCTCTGCCGAGATCTCACAAAGCACTGCACTCAGCACTGGAGCCCTCAACACAGGTAGGACATGGACCTGATGGAGCAGGTCCAGAGGAGAGCCATGAAAATGATCAGGGGGCTGGAGCATCTCTCCTACAAGGACAGGCCGAGGGAGTTGGGGTTGTTCAGTCTGGAGAAGGCTCTGCGGAGACCTTATAGTGTCTTTCCAGTGTCTGAAGGGGGCCTACAAGAATGCTGAACAGGGACTGTTTACCCACGCATGTAGCAACAGTGCACGGGGCAATGGTTTTAAACTAAGGAAGGGTAGATTTAAATTGGATGATAGGAAGAAGTTCTTTACTATAGGGGTGGTGGAACACTGGAACAGGTTGCCCAGGGAGGTGGTGAAGGTCTCATTCAAGGTCAGGCTTCACAAGGCTCTGAGCAACCTGATCTACTTGAGAATGTCTCTGCTTACAGCAGGGGAGTTGGACTAGGTGACCTTTACAGGTCCCTTCCAACCCAAGACATTCTATTATGCTAAGTTACAAGAAAAACTCCGCTGTTACATGCCCTCACTTCACACTGATGGCTTGCTCATGTGTTGGTCTGATCACACAGCACCATTCTGGTCATCCTTATTTTTCCATCAGACAGTTTGGTCAATTTCCCCAAAGAAAGAAGCAATGGATTAGCTCCATTCTGCCCAATACAATTTAGGAGGAAGGTAAGAAGCACAGAGTCAGTGTAAAGAGGGTGGGAGACATCCTCTGCCTGGTGACTTGGAGAAGTATAAGCAACATTGGAACATGTTCTGGATCCAGCCCAGGACCTCTATGAGTCCCAGACCTGTTCGGTACCTACTGCCACTTCCACAGCATATTGCAGAATCCGCTAGAAAAGTAGGAAGTATTTCTATCTGTATTGTAACTGCAGAAGAGTTTACTCAACACATCTTACGTTGGTGTTCTACCCTGAGGATCTTAAGGATTAACAACATCTGTGAGTTAACTTTGGAACAGTGATCCCATCCATCCACCATCAAATACTGAACCAGGATCAAGGTGCCTTTCCCACCATGGACACCTATGCAAATATCTCAAGCCTTTCTTTGTGAAAGGATATAAAACAAGAACATGGACACAACGCATGAGCACAAAAGCCAGTATCCAGTCATACCAAGTGCATACTTTGTTACATTCACCATGCAAAACGGCAGATGCAGCAGGATTCATCCTAGCGCTTTTAAACAGCAACCCAAATAAATACAGTGCTGATGAAAAAAGAACTAGAATTTTGGTAATGTGGTTTGGCAAAGAAATCCTGACAATCTGTCATCTAGAAACATGTCATGTTTGACCTTGATCTCATAAACCAGGGGCTAAGCATATTTCAACCCATCCTAGTTTGTGGGAATGCCCGTAGCGTAAGTACTGCACTGTGCTCATGAATACAATTTTAAAAATAGTATTTTTTTCTGTTTGTCAGTCCAAGGAAAAAAACACGATTGAATATTTATAGAAGGGCAAAGCCAAAGTAGTTATAACTTGAACATTCAGGCAGCCTCAGCTGGCAGGTAGGCACGTATACATCTTAAAAATGCCAAACCAACAGAATTTGCCTGCCCAAATGCTTAGTTTCCGGACCACACAGTTTGGTGTATGAGTCAAGCTCCTATGTCTCTCTCAGACATAGCAGAACTGTGCTGTTGACCAAAGCCAGCGTGAAGGCTGGCAACAATTCTTGCCACGTGGTGTGTTCAACCAAACTGCTGTCCACACAGCTGGCTTGCACCTGAAGCATCACCAAAACAGAGCTCCCAACATGCATCTAATGGCACCTTTGCGAACCGAGCACTGGGCAAAAGGCTGAAGACAGCTATACAAATCCTACCAGCCCATGAGCTCACAAGTACAAGTCTGATCAGCCCTAGGGAAAAAAGTAGTAGAAAGGGGCTTCAAGACAGACTTTCTTCTGAGTCTGAATCACATCATAAGTATCCCATTTTCAAAGGGTCAAGGCTGATGTTGACCCTAAGGAGCATTGCTTTGGAGGCACTGAAGCACAAGCCACCGTCCCCTGCTGCCTGGCACACTCTCTGCAATAAGACACTAGTGGTCCCACCACACCTCATGGACTTCTGTGCTCCCTTGGGATGGGAGCAAACATAACCACACAGTACAGATTTGACCCCTATAACCATAATGTTAAGATGGAACAACCTCAGGAAAGAGATTTCTCAATTAATCATCACAGAAAGCTTGAAAATTGAGTATTTAGGAAAAAATGTTTCCCTTTGCTTACAAAATGCACTTCAGGAACCATATTCTGGTATTTTTTCTGATTTCAGCTCCTATTAAAAGCTGCCTGAAAACAGACAATTTAAGCTTTCCAGCACCAGTCAAAAATATATTCTTTGGAGACACTTCAGCTCTTTTTCCATTTAAGTGCACAGAAAGATGACATACTTACTCATGAGTGATCGTAGGCCAAAGGGGTCTTTAAAATCCTAAATCACCAGACATATCAAATAAAGTTTTACTATTAATTTAGGTGAAACATGGAAGATAGAGTATCTTATTCCTTTCTGATAAAGCTTTGCTCTACCAGCCAGGAGACAAAGCAATTTCAACAGACAAGGTCAGGATTTTCTTCACACGGGAAGACCTCATGCATAGTATGAAGACTGCCTTTGAAAAAAAACACATACCACCTTGAGATGTCCCTTATGCAGCCTCATGCATGCCAAATCATACATACCACTGAACTCACATAAGAAGTGACAGCCAGGGAGACTTCTGGCATGTTAGAGGATACAGGTATTTTGGAAAATATTTACAGATGTGTCCCCACAAAACACTGGACCTCTGGCATATGTTCTTCCCTTTATAATGGTGATAAACCCAAAATAACAACTATCTGAAGACTTACTGTTCTTAAATCAAATGTCACACTCTCTTAGCCTAGATATGGGAAAGATTGGGTCCCAGTGAGGACCTTCTTGTCTCCACATGCAACAGATTTAGTGCCTCAGCCAGAAACCACAACTCTCAATGCTATTGCCCCACACTGAGCTCCTGACAAGTATTGTAGACTTTTAATAACTAATTAGGAGATTATTTTGGCTGGCCTTGCACTTGCATAGGTGATTCCTAATGAATGCATAGTGCTTTGGTATATGATGCCAGCTACAAGCTCTTTATTAGCATTTGTTGGTATTAGGTAACATTTTGAATTGACAGGACAAATAATTCCTAACCCCGAAGGACTCTTGTGAGCTTTATAAAATATTTGTGTAGAGGAACCTCTGTATTGAAGTTCACAATGACGTCTTTCCATGTCCTAAGCAGGTGAAAGGCAACAGGCAGACACCTCAGCACATATACATCCTATGTAAAAATGGGTTGCAAAAATAAACCCAAGTAAGTAATGACAACTTGATGGGTTTAAACCGGAGGAAATGTCGTGGTTATTGAGAAATGTGCAGTGAGGTCAGAGGACCGTCTTAGCCACATCAAGGTAGTGTTCACGTGAAGGAGGTTGCCTGCATATGAGCAAATAAAAATGGCAGTGATGAGAAGCACAGAGTCTCATTTTCACCACCAGAAATGCGTATGGTCTCTCATCCCAAGCTGGCACAAAGGTAATCACAAACAAGCCCACAACTAGAAAGAAAATATTTTTTGTTTTGGTGACTAGGTCTGCTGGAACAAGGTTTCCACGCTTCTGAAAGATTGCTTTGCCAAAAGGTCCTTTACAACTCAAAGGTTTCCGTGGATGGTAAGTAATTTTGCAGAGCATCCTGGCCATCTCCACTCCTGGTACACAGGCATTCCTTATTACATTGTCTGCAGACATTAAAAGAAGTTCCAACCCAGTCACTTGAGCAAAGGAAGAAAAGAAACATGCCTGTCAGTGCAGCTCTGCTCCAGGTAAGGATACAGGGATTATCAGGTTCAGCTGAATTCCTCAGCAACACCTGGGATGTAAAAGTCAAATCCTATTAATAGTCACTCTAGGTCTGTCTCTTCCCCCTTCCATTTTCTCTCCTCTTAACCTCCTGCCTAATAAAGGTTAGGTTTGCTCAGCCATGGAAAAATCCTCTCTTACAAGTCCGTGATTGGAGGCAAGCTAAGACAACAGGCCAGGTATAGAGCGGTACAGCGGAACAAGATTTACATGTGCTGAGCATCTGGCATGATGCCTTTAAAGCCCACAACAAGCAAAAATACTGCAAACTGATTTTCCAGCAAGTGAGCTGTAAACATCTGAAGCTGTGTTTTCATATATTTTGCCCTTTTTATTTTCTCTCCTCTCTTACTCCCTTATTTGTATACATTTGTAATTTTTATTCCTTTGGCTTTAAGAACAAACAATGGGGTTTTAAAAATAAAGCTTCAGAGCTGCTACCCAAAAACTCCTTCTTTCACAGCAAGGTCATTTAATACTATCTGAGAGTGACAATAAGAATACATTCTTCCCCACCCACTCCCCATTCCTTTAAAGGACTCTACAGCTAAAGCAGAATAAAGAAAAAAACTGCCAAAGTAAAGACGCTGTTTAGTATTAACACCTGAACTGCAGTATTCTTTCCTCTGGTTATTTGAAAACAAACAAACATGTGTTGTGTATTCTGCTATACAAAAAGTATGCAAAGATTTCTGTACTTTGTTCAGCTGAATCACAAAAAGTTCTACACAGGCTCAGAAGACCAGAACTTCACTGCACCCTGAGAAGCCCATTTCCAAGAGGTTTCAATGGGAATGAAACACAGACTATACCTATACCATGCTGGGACATGAGAGAGGCAGAGATGTGTCCTAACCTCATCACGGCCAGCTTGACATTTTATGCTCACCAGATAGAACCTGGGCAATCAAATAGGTTCAGAGCACCCCGCAAGTCCAGTTCACAATGTGGCATCTTAAAATCACCACAGAAGTGGTGGCAGGAGAGTTGTATTTTGCCTCCTGCTCACTCTGTTGCAACAAAGATGTGAAATGTTTTGGCCCATCTCAGTAAGGACCATCAGAGGTGCTACCAGAGCTTCAACCTACCATCTCTTTCCTGGATGGAGGTGGAAGAGCAAATGATGCCCCATTTCCATAAGCGGAAATGTTTTTTTGGCCAGGGATACCACAGAAATACACATTCTTCCCAGAAGGTGCTGCTGTATGTCAAACTGAATGCAAAGCAACCAATGACTTCCATTTCTACACTATTATCCAAAAAGTTGGATTTTTTTTTTTTTTTCCTTTAAGTGACACAAAGAACAGGCCAGCCCAGACCTCAGGGGCCAATCCCTCAGCTGGTGTGAATTAGTCAAGCTTCTTCAATACAATCAGAGTCATTTACTCCCACTGAAAAGCTACTTCAGAAAATGGAAGACTAAAAACCAGCATCGCGGTCCAGATTTCAAATCCTCTCCCCAGCCAGACTCCCAGATGGTATTAATCTGCCTGGACAACCCAGAAAGCCTAACCAGATCTTTGGAGACCTGCTTTTCAATGCTCTGGATGGTGGTGTAGCACAGGGAAGAACCTGACCACTCTTGTTTTAATCACATAGAGAAGAAAGAAAAAGACCAAGGCATTTTGCTATTGCTGTGGCCTCAAGACAGTGTCCAAAATTAAAACAGTATCTAATTTTAATTAATGGGTTCCTGTCATCAGCCCTTTTTCCTCCTCTATGATAGTGGTGTCAGAAGAAAATTGCCAAAATCTCATGCAAAGGCTGACAACCTTCACAAGAAGGTCTTTGTATGCAAAGCTTTAAGAGGAAGCACAATTCACGACCCACTAGAAAAAAAAATCAGCTACAAAAAACTCAAAAAAACCCCCTCAAAACAGACAGACATCTGCATGTTTTTCCAAGTGTTTTGCTTGGTCTGAATGAGTTTATTTTTCCTGCAGTACCCTGAGTGTGGTGCTGACTGTCTCGCAGTGAGAGCCCAGCTAAGACGGCTGCCAGCATGTCATAAAGACATCAGGTAACAGGGGAACGGGTCCACAAAGCAGGAGAGCTCATCCATCTTCAGCTGAAGACTGCCTTCAAGACCAGCCCTTCCTGCAACTCCCAACTACTTAACTTATCCAAATGCCTTTTCTTCCTGACAGACAAGACCACACAGGATTTAACCTGAAGATCATGCTATCTCGATAAAGGCCATTACCAGATGTTTTGGGAAATGATGCAGACAAACAAATAGGAAAACTCCTATGATGGGCAGATGGGGGATAATTTAGTCTCACCCAAGCAGGTCTTCACCTTAACCCCAAAATTCACCTCCCTCTTTAAGCTGGTTTATTCCAGTTCAGCAGCTACTTTCTCAAGAAAAATGACTGTGTAGACACTATGCAAAGCATAGCAGAAGCAGAACCTAGAAACCACCTGGGATAGACAGAAGCACCTAAAGAGGTTTGATGCTTAACTTGCATTGGTATGTGAACATTGTTCCAAAGTGACTTGGATCAGTTTAAAAAATGTGATTAATTTCTACCAGCAAAGGAAGTAATTTAATGAGTCAAGAGTTTTCTTTGCTCGTCTCCTTTAGTCACTCTGTAATTCCTTCTGAGCACCTGCTGCGTTTTCAGCCCTAAGTAACCACCAGAAAACTCAAGACAGCAGCTATCACATCCGCTATCATGAGTCCCTGAATTTAGGGGGATCAAAGCTACAGCACACAGCCACCAGCCCCACTATTAAGTTATGCAAAGTGCTAGTTACTACATCCCTTTCACAGTCTGTCTTTAGATAAACCACACAGCAATGCTTCATTATAGAGCACAAACCTATTTACATATTTTAAAGCACATTGGGAGGTCGTTTCCTGACAAAACAAAGACATTTTAAGGCATATTTGCTGTCTATGTTTCCGCATGTTAAGAAAAATTTTGATTACAAGTGGTAATTAATTGATCACATACAGCGCGCACGTGCTTTGGAATTGCTGTGAATGAAATTGCATTGAAAACATCTTAACAAGGACATCACCAAATATTTGAAAACAGACAGAGTTGCAAAATGAATGCTCAATGTCATTCAAAGCCGATAATAACCATCATTCAATGCCAGTAAACAAATAAACAAAACCTTTTTGGCTAACAATTATTGAAAGAGTTTTAAATTGCTGATTACTATCGTAACATCTGTAATGGAGAACAGCTGAATTTTTGCATGCTATGAAGAGCTCAAGTAGCAGAGACCATTTTGTATGTGAGTGATTTACATTCTTTTGTGGTGCATTGGTACACACATGGCAAGAAGAAATCAAAACTATATGCCCACACCTAATGGGAAACATAAAAGCAAAGGTTTATCAGTGTTGTGAGCTTTTGCTTTTTTCTCCAGTAGCCAAGGGATGAGCCCATATTTTTCTATGTCCTCTTTCTGAAACACTGATATTCCAGTTTACTTTAACTTAATGGAAAAATCCTAAAGATAAATGGAAATTCACTTTCTCTGAAACAAAAACCTAAATTACATCAAAACAGAGAAACCCCCAGAGGTAACATGGGAACAATGAGGGATACTACCAACCAAAGAAACTTCTTTATATATCAGTAACTCTGTCCCAAGAGCTAGAAGGCAACTTACGCTCGCAACACAGAGGAGAACCTGGTTCTCAGGCCTCCTCTACTTTGGACATGCTTTCCTAGCCCTAGAAAAGGGAGAGCAATTGAGAGAACATTCATGGAACACATTAAGACATGGGCCATGTAGGGGCTTGTTTGGGGCAGCTGAGATGGCAGCAAAGCCCCATAAGTAGTAGTAATATCTCTTGGATATCAGTCTCCCTGAGCAGCTTAGGGCACCATGTGAAAAGAAGTAACAAGCCACAGGGAACAGAAGCTCCACAGTTCTTTACTCTTCAGTGGCAGTATTGTACTTACAGTTGAATCTGCAAGTTAGCCCTGGCAGGACTGCAAGACAGGATACATATGGTAAGTATCAGGGTCAAGGCTGCAGGCAAGGGGATCATTTATTGCCAGCAACTGGGAGTAGTCATGTCACTCCATCCCAGTATTCAACTATTCAGGGAGGAGGACTTAGACATGCCTTACCACACACACCAAGTTTCTTTTCACCTACACTGCTATCCAGCATGATACTTAGACGTCTAAGATCATAGTCTCTGGCAGAGAATGGCAGAAAGTAAAATCCCATCCTTACCTTCTTACTTGAAGTTGTCCTAGCCAGCAGGATTTCTGCAGAGCCAGCAAAATAGCATCATACAGGAAGGGAAAAAAAAATAATTTAAAAATGACTGATTAATCCCCTGCTTTCTCCAGTTTGTTTTGCTCTCACCTCTGCTTTGCATCAGTCCTTATTAAGATCAGCCATAACTGAGGACACCATATGAACAACTCCAGAAGCAAAGAGATGAACTCCTACCCTGAAGTTACAGTAGAACAACCTCACAGAGAACTTAAATAAACTAGAGGCTTCCAGGTCAGCTGGGTTTGACGAATATCATCTGATGGTAATTAAGGAACTAGCTGTGGCCCTCTCTCAGAGATTAATCTGGAACCTTATGGAGGACAGATGAAGGTCCTTNGTGTTGCTTTATTTTTTTAAAGACCTGGGATACTCTAAACCAGTAATATAACCTGCTAGGGGGAAAAAAAAAGCAAACTGGAACAAGTAAATAATCTGAAAACAATCTAAAAGATAACAAGTAAATGTGGACTGGCCGGCATAGACTTTTTCCAAGGATAAATATTATCTGACTAATAGAATTTCCTCCTGTGATAACATAACAGCCTGTATAGAAAAAGCAGTAAGTATTGCCTACCACAGCTTCAGTAAACTGTTTCTTCTAACATTCCCATAAGCAAATCAGGAAAACACAGTCTTGATAGAACTATTTTGGGCTAAGTATAAAGCATTCTTGAAGCCGTTCCCAGAAAGGTGTTTTCTACAATAACCAGTTGTGATGGCAAAAGTGTTCTCCAGCATCAGTCACTGTCATGGACACTATTTCCATGAGTGCTCTAGCTAATGGGATAGAATACATTTATTAAATTTTCAGAGGGGACCAGGCTGGAAGGGACTGTAAGGACAGGATTAGAACTCAAAACTAGAGAAGCAGCTTGAAGATATGATGAAATTCAGTGAGGACAAATGAAATGCTCTCCACTTTGGCATGATGATCAACTGAACTAAGGGCAGGATTGGAAGACACTAGAATCCCCTTCTTCCAGGAAAAATCTTTGATTTTAACACTTCCATCTCACAAGAAATCCCTTAAGCCCCTGTGTGTTAGGACATCTTAAACAAGGGGCTCACTGCCCCACAGCAATAAATTAGGGGCTGCACAGTAAGCAAAACCAAACCAAGAAAGTCTCTACTCTTCAATCCCAGTGATGTGGAAGCAAGAAGGGAAATGCTAACGTACTTAAAGGAAAAAAAAAAAAAAGCTCTTCATCTCTTCCCATGTTTTCGACCATCTGGTGTGCACTAATTCCCGCTCAGCTGGCTGGCCTCATGGACCTGCCATCGTCTCCCTGTGTCACCAGGGCTTCAAAACCCACCTGGCAGCAGTGTTTCACAGGGTTGTTGTCCCTCCCTCTCTGATGAGGGCTAGAAGAGCCTTATTGTTCACCAGCAACAGCAGCTTATCGCTGCTCCCTGGGATTTAACGTGTGTTCATTATGTGTGTACAAAAGCTAGGCTCTGCTCAACCAGGGCCCATGGGCTCAGTGCTTCCTGGTAGATGGAGACATTCCCCAGTCCCTTCGGGTAGGTTTCCTTTGTAGAGCAGGCAAGAGGTAGACTTGTGGCAAATAACATTACCCGTAAGTAATTTTCCCTTACTTTATATAAGCAAATGCCTTTGATATACAACAATCCCCAACGTGTTCAGGTTACATGCTTATTTTAAGATCTTTTGTTTACTTTATGATCTTCATAGGTCATTGACATCCCATTTAGCTCTGGTGACCCTGTTTATACAATCGCAATATACATTAAAAAGCGTTCCTTTGGATAACATTAACATTCTTGATCTTAATCCATCACATGGGCTAACAATAGCTCCAGTTCAGATGTGTACGTAACTGTTAAAAGCTTTAATGTAGAATCCAATACACATATCGAGTGGGAGAGGCCTGATCAAACAGATTGGCTTTCTTTTTTCCATTCTAAGTGGTAGAGGATCCAGAACTATGTAAACTCTTGTGAAATGCACTGCAGGACCCCTCCAGCCACCACTCAGTGCAATTAGATTCCCTAAAGAACATGTTGGGTTTTTTCTCCCCCCTCCTCAACTCCAGCACATGACACTGTTGCTGAAGCAGTCAACCACAAACACCTCCAAGAGCTTTGGTTCCTGCTGTTGTCCAAGTTACTGAAAACCTGAGATGGTGCCGACCTGGCATTTAACAAGCTCTCCCGGTAGAGGGAAAAACTTACCTGGTATCACCCTGTAGGCTGCAATTTCCTGCACCTGATGGGCCAGGAGCACCTACTGGCAAATTCATCAGGAAGCTATGCTGCTTGATACATATTTATTAATTCATCTGATCTTTTTCCACTACTGGTTGCCATATCTGCCATCTGTGGTGTGGATACCTGGAAGGTCACTGTGGGATCTGAGGTGCAAGAAAGATCTGGGCTTTCCCTAAGGTTGCTACACCCGAAAACCAATCAATCAATCAATCAATAGTCCCACTACCTCCTGAAAAACTCTGGCCACCTCCAATGAACAGGAGCTCAGTGATGGGAGGTCTTTGATATGTGCCAAGTAGCTCCTGGAGAAACCTTAAGGTCTGTAGCAAAACTATCCACAATGGCTTAAAACTATCCAGAAAATAAACATGATCTTTTTGAATGTAGACGCAGACATGAACCTTGGGTAGTATGATGGCAGCAGTGTCAAGCTGTGAAACTGAGAGAGACCATGATAAAGCAGAGTTAGATATTTTTTCTTTTACTGGGCCTGGTGATAGTAATACAAGAGATTAATACAGTGGGAAGACATCAAAAAATCTGCTTTTTTTGTTTGCAATGTTTGAGTCTGATCGAATTTAGAGGGGTGGAGTGCAAACAGGACCATGCAGACCAGCCTTCAGTCTCCTCTGGGTTTTTTGTCTACTACAGAAATGGTTACTTCTGTGTAGGTGAATATCTGGACCTGGTGATACCTTGAGGTCTCCTCCAGCACCACTTGCCATGGCTTCTGCAATGCTTGTCCTGCAGTAACTGCTATCATCTGAGACACATCAACCTTATAAACCACACTGAAAGTCACAAAACATGGACATACATAGGATGGGATGACCCTTCTTTTTGCCTTTCTTTCTTTCTTTCCTCCATAGGTTCAAAAAACGATGTTTTGGCAGGCACTTTAATGTCTTTTGGGCTCAGCCCATATTTCCCAGGAGACCGGGTTCAGTTGCGGGGTAAGAGAAAAAAAGTACTAATAAAACATCTGACACAGTTGCCATGACACACCAAAGGCAGAATGAATACGCTGAAGAAGACATGCCACATGAGGAGAAAGGAGAGCAGGAGGCCATGAGAGCAACAGAGAGAGCCAGGCGACACGTACTTGGGTCAGATGGTCACCGCAACAGCTCCAGCAGCTTTGAGCTGTGCCAGCTGTCCCGTCGCCAGACCCTCTGTCATGTCACTGATTCCTGAGGAACAGGAGAAAGATTTGGGAAATTTAGGGTGAGGGTTGACTGCAGGAACTGGGCTGCAGAGGGACACTGCTGCCACCCCTGGCATCTTTGCAATGCCCACCTAGCAATGAACAACACCCCTGAAAATGAGATCCTAGGGCAGGAAAGCAAAAGCGTAGATGATATCATTATGAACCAGCAGTGATATAATCTGCTTTGCTTAAATATAGGTAGCTTTGCTTCCTGATCTGGAGTGACTAGCACGCCAGCATCACATACAGAGCCACACGAACTTCAGCAGCGTGATGCACTTTGGGCCCAAAGGTTTCCCTCCTTTTCAACAATCGAAAGGGGTTTTTCTACCTTATTTGTTGGGTTTGGAGGTCTGTGGATACAAGCTGAAGATTGATTGAGGTTGCACAATATTAAAATCTTAATTAAAATAAGACCACCAATTCAAAAGAAAAAGATCCATTCGAAAATCCATCCAAACTCGTAGTGAGCAAAAAGTGAGTACAACAAATTCTTCCACCACTGAATCTAAAAAGAAAACTTACATCTCATCAAAACCATAGACTTCAAATCGTAAGTGAACAAGCAACAGGAAAAGGGTACATTTATAAAATTAAGTGGGACGTAGCTTTTCTTAGTGACGCAGTGCCAAGGGACAGGGATGCAGGTGTGGGTGTCCTGTGTACACCATGTCCAAGAGTTAGCTTGACGTGAACATATGTGCTGCAATAGCAGAGTCAGTAGTGTTGGTGCCTGGGATGTGTTTCAGCAATGTTACCTTATTCCAGTTGCCAATACTTCTCCAAGATACCAAACTATTTAGGACCAGAAATATTTAGTTTATTTGCTCATTCCTTCAGTTGGACAGCTTATAACATGTGCTACATCTGTGTCAGAGCAAACTGAGACCCAAACTTCACAAAAGGCAAACTTCCTTGAATTCAGGCACAGGATTTTTTTGCATCTGATGGTGTGTCAAAAAAACAACAGAGCTAAAGCCCAAGTTCCTCACTGGAAGGACCAGGTTGTCAATAGGGTTAAGCACTATGTGAACATCTCTTCCTAGTACAAGTGCAGAGGCAGGTTTCAGCACACATTTCAGGAGCTACATTGGTGTGCCGGTGGAAGCTGGAAATGGAGACAAAGCAAGAGGACAACTGTCAACTCTCCCAGTTTCACTCCAGAAATGACAAGGCTTGTCTGATGTCCACACAGACGTTCAGGTCTCAGACAAATTCAGAGCTCAAAGACAATCTCTGTGGAATGGTAAGTGAATCTGTCAGTTTAGTTTTGCCAAAACCACATTTTAAAATGCTATAAACTGATTTCATGCAGCTCTCTTCAACACCTTTGAGCTGCCTGAACCATCATATTATTTAAGATCCCACTACCCCATCCTTTGTGGGCAAGTGCCACCAAAAAAAATAAACAACCCAATGTTGAAAGGTTTTCCCTGCTTTACAGGAGAACAGAAGAGCAGCAAATCACCACAGTGTCTGGCTCCTACGCTCTGGGACAGTTTTACTGATAGCTTTTCTCTCAAGGAACATGTGAAAAATGGTGGAAGAGCTCTTTAAAATCTGGAGAGCCATTCCCCCCGATTCTACCCCCTCAGCAAGCTGAGCTCTCCAAAATACCAGTTTCTACTTCCAGACACATGGCTTGGCAGCTATGGATAAACTCAGCTGCACCTCAAGAAAGGAGGACAGTTTTGAAGCAAGCAAATGTTCTCCAAGATGTTTTCAGCTGGCAAAACAAAGCTACAGGAAAAGCCAGAGGGCAGCACAGCAGTTTTTGGCTATTGCTTCAGATATTTATACTGGAATACAATTGTTATCGCTTCCATCCTAGCATCTCCTTCTGCTCGCTCCTACGGGGAATAACATTAGGATGCCACTGCACTCTACTGTCATAATAATGAAGATGTCACTAATTTGCCATTTAGACTTCACTGCCTATAAAACAGGAGGAGGAAATGGGCTGTGAGCACGATAAGGAGCAAACCCTAGTTTGAACACAAATGTACTTGAGAGCTAGGAGGGGAAAGGGGAAATTAAAGACAATTGGCTGAAAGCATCTTTCCAGCCATCGGGCACTGTGATGAACGTGTGGGATGGTCCCAGGATTATCAGCTGCAGGAGAGGACCGTAATTGCTCAGAAGCTGTCTAGCTGAACATGCCTGTGACACTTTAGTGCTTAGCAAGCAGTCCTTAGTACTCAGCCATCGTGTTTCTTCACAAATCTGTCCAATTTTGCTCCTAAGGCCCTCTAATGCTTCTGGGGTGCCAACTAAGTAAATTATTACAGTAAGTACTTAAATCTTAAGCTGTGCTTAAAGCTCTGGATAAGCAGAGACATCTTCCTAAAAATTATACTTTTTCAGAGGATGTGTGTACCCCTGTTAGGGGAAGAGATAGATACATAAGGACTAGGATTCATGCCAAAGCCAGTTCAGCCCTATCTCCTGATGAGAGGGAGGAAGGAAGGGAGAAGAAAAAAACCTCAACCCTCAGGTCTCGCTGAGATCAAGCCTCAACCTCAAATCTAGGAGACGTCAAAGAATTGGTTTCAGGTCTCTCTTGCAACTGCCTGTACAGGGAGAAACAGTTGCATGAAAAAAAGACCAATAGCCACATCTCTAAGTATTCAACAACCTCTTAGTCAGGAAATTCACGTGGAAAGTAGGACACGTGGATTAAAACTGCTGCTCTCAATCAAACAGAGGTCTGAGAAGAGCTCTGACCATAGGAGTGATGAAGCTGAGCCCAAGATCCCAACGTCCACTTGCTTTGGAGTCCTCAAGTAAAGCCAGACAAGGCTTTTGAGAGCTAGCCAGCACCCCCGGGTGCTCAGCATGGGAGGCCCTACCCTCTACCTCACCTTGGATGTGCACTTCAAGAATAAAACACCTTCACAAAAACTTCAGACTATTTCCTGAAGCTCCCTAAACTTGCCAAATTTCCTCAAGATTTTCTAGGAATCCCAGAATCACCCAGGCTGTTTGAGCCTAGGAGTGTGAAATCTTGTTTTCCAGCTCTTTGCTCAAATTTAATGAACCATCCCCTGTGTAACCTCCCTTGGAGAACATTTTGAAGCCCTATGTACTTCCCTCCCCCTCCACGGCAAACACAGCCAGCATCTGGCAAGAGCCCCAGCGTTTATCTTTCCAAACTGGGT
>WEIS01054469.1:38541-56074 GCA_013389965.1 Todus mexicanus
TTTTATTTTTTTTTTTTTTGTTACTGCTCTGAAAATGATGCCTGGGTTTAAAAAAAGAAAGGTGTGATGAAGAAGCAGTCTCACCTTGTCACTCTCAGACCCAGAATCTGTCTTTTCACCTTCACACTTCCATTCATTGCTCATTAAGCAAACAGCGAGATATTCCCACTATTGTTTGTCTCTTTGGCAGCAAGTCTTTGCGATTTCAGGTCCAAGTATGCTCCAAAATAAGGCATGAAAATCCTTTCTGTTTGTTTCAGGTATTTAGTTAAAAATAGTTCACAAGTTCTTGAGAATACAAGAGGGGAGGAGAACAGTTTGGGAGTTTGTTTTCTCATTTTAAGCTTTTAAAAATGTCATCGTTTATTGTTTTTTCTTTTCCCAGGATACTTTTTTTTAAATTTTATTTTGCAGAGCCAAGCAAAACCATCTAAGCACACGCTTAACTTTAAGCATTAAAAAGTCAATGGGATTTAAGCATGTGTTTAAAGGCAAACATATGCTTTAGAGCTCTGCTGAATAGGAATGGTTTATTGAATCAAGGCCATAGACAGGTTAATAAAATGGGTTAATATATGCAATCTGGAAACAAAAATTAAACAACATGTTTCTGGAATATTAGTGTTATAAGCATTGCCTCGTTCTAGCTCAATTCCCTAAATTACTATTGGATTTGTAATGTCCTTGACACTGACTGTCTCTCATTTCTTGAAGAAATGCAGATTTTTGTACTAGATTATAATCAGCTGGCTAACATACAGCTTGAAGCTTATGATTTTATCCAGAGCAATTCAGAACAATACAATCTTACTTCAAAAGCAGTTTATTCACCAAAATTCATTTTCAAAGAAAATCTGTCAAATCTTTTCCACCATCACATATCTGTAATTCCCGCTCTATAAATATTCATACACTATGAATAAGATGTGAAAAACGTTGTGTTATTTTTCAATATTTACTCTAGAATTAGTTCCACAAAGGTGCTTATTGTATGACAAAAGATAAGAGTTTAGGCTCCCGTCAAAGGTTCCTTTAAAATAGATCATAAAATCCATTGTGAATATTTAAGCCAAGAGTAATAACATGGTGTCATATACTCACACAGTATAATGCAATAACACTCTGCATTTTGACATCTGCCCAGACAGATGTTTAGAACGAAGTTCCTCAGATTCTTTCTTCTTCTTTTTTTTTTTTTAAGTTGCATGGAAAAAAATCTGGGAATCATCTTTTATATTGAAGCTACTTAGTACAATTTAACTGTCAAAAGTTTAATTAATTTAAATGTAGACTTACTGTGGAAGCCAATGACTCACATAAGCCTTCCACAAAAAATGGGAAAAAAAGAAAAGCCTCCCAAAAATGTAGCTATCAGCATCCTGACCTCGGGCAGGCTATACATTTATGGGACACATACAGAAGAAATATATAAACCCCTACAATTTACCTCTACAACTTTCTGCTGGTATCCCACCACCTTTAGCACAGACAACCCCAGTGTCAACAGTCAACCAACATTTTCTCACTATATAGTTTTAGGTCTAAGCTAATTAGTAGCTACTAATTATTTTGCCTGTGGCAACATTGGCGATAAATATCAACACATAAATTTACTTAGAGTAGTAGCAGAGGGATCTTATTTTATAACGCCACGTCTTGTGATTTCTGGGGTTTAGATCCATGTTGAAACGTGCACATGACCACATGCTGACTGCCAAATTCACTGTAATGTAGAGCATGTTTCAGAGATAGTTCCTTAAACAAAGTTAGCTGTGGTGTTTTTTTCTTCAGGACTTGCTGGTTAGTTTATTTATTATGAAGTTTTGTCAGGAAGCACAGTTAAGTTAATCAGTAACCAATAAAAGATTTAAGTTCAGAGATATAAACTGGTTGATTTATTGCTCACAAAGGTTTTTGGTTTCTCAACAGGAACTCATGCAAACATATTGCTATGGTTACTTTGGAAATCAATATTCTACTAGTATTTTTTATTCTTGTTTATTTTTAGTTTGGTGGGTTTATTATTATTTTATTCTATGCAAATATGTAGACAACCCAAAACTTGCCTTGTTTTGAAATCCCTACACCAATTCCAAGTTCTGGTTTACTGTTGCCCTCGGGAGAGCCGGATCGCTTTGCACGTGTCCTCACCTTGTTTAGAATTTTTGCAATCTTCAACAAAAATCAATCTGGCCACACTGTTTTGAAAGCAAAGGTGGCAGCCAAAGGGTACTCGCAGCAGCAATGTTGTTGCATTACAATATTCTTCAGCATGTAAATCCAAAGGGAGAAAATCACAACGTCAAATACAGTTAAATTTTAATATAAACTGTCCTGCGGTTCTTTATTTCGTTATTTATTTATTTTTATCCTACTGAGCATGTTACCCAACCTCAGTTCGTCACCATTCTGGTAAATATTATGCAAGTTTTCTTCTTCTAACTGTGGTTGTGATCATCTATATGCTGAGCAGGCAGTTTAACGTCGGCGCAAGCTAGCTGGAATATGCATTGCATATGATTTTCCAAAAGGTTGATGTGATCAGGGTCCCAGGGTCCAATAGAGCTACAGCCAAGTTTTCAAAAGCCACTACGGGCTTCATAACCCTAGTGCTGCATTTTGGGGGGTAATTTTTTTAAGCACCTGACACCGTACTTAGGTTTTAAGACCTTGCCAGTTTTTAGGGTCACAAATGGACCGCATGCTTCTCTGTCCATCCTTTGCATGCACCACTCAAGCTATGACAGTATCCCCAAAAATTACCCTACTTGTCTGTCTGAAAAATATCTCTCAAGCCATTTAGGTATGTGTGAAGTTACGTGTCGAACAAAACCATTAATCAAACTTGTGCTCAGGTTCGTACCAAAAATACAGGCTTTGTCTCCTAGCCCCTACCAAGGCTTCATAGAGAAGGCAGCGATGCTGGATCACGCACACCACCCCAGATTCAACCTACAAACCACTTAGTGATGTGACTTGGCATATAGATAATCAAATACACAATGGTCAAGTGTGAATTGCAAAGTTACAGATGCTCTCTGTCAAGGCATTCTGATGACATCATCATAAACCCAGAGGGCAAAGCTCAGCTAGTTTATGATGTCACCAGAAGGCTTCTCCGGATTGCTGCTATAGTTCCTGGTCATTATTTCCTGTAACAGGAGGCTCATCTGCACCTATGACCCAGCAGGGCTCCAATCTACATTACCCCTCTTTTTGTGCATATATAGATATTTTATTTTATATATATGCATTGCATATAAGTAGTGTATGGATTTTTGCATATAAATACACATAAAATTTGCATCTATATTTCATATATACATAAAATTTGTGTGCGTGTATATGTACTTCCAGCCAGTGCTCTCTGCCATGACACAAGCTGGGATAGTGGGGGTGATACCCTAGGCTGGAAGAAGCACAGCAGGAGGGCAGAGGATCTGGCCACCTCCCTGAGGAGCTGGAGCCCATGTAGGATAAATGATTGCTTCTTTTTTTTTTTTCTTTCTTTCTTTTTCTTTTTTATTATTATTATTTTGCAGAGGAGGCACAGCTACAAAGGGTTTCCCAACCACTACAATCGCTGAAGCTGGCAGTGGCCACAAGTTATTGATCTCTGGAGGATGCTGGATTTCCTGTACAGAGTGGCTGTGCAAACACTGCTACCTACCTGACGTGGGGTAAACAACCTTGGGGTAGAAAATAAATACAGTCAGAGCACAAAAAAAGACAGTAAAAAAGCTGAAAAATGAAGCTTCTGCCCTTGTCCCCTCTGTGGATTTATAGACGGGGATCCCCCAACCCAAGATTGCACATCCAGCCCCTTCCTGGGGAATGCAGCTCACATTTATTTTAAAGGCAGGCAGGCAGGAAAGCTACATCATCTGGTGGCTTTGGCACAGCCAAAGCAGCACACCACAGCTGGATAGCTGATCTGTGTCTTTCGCCTCGCTGAGAGGCCTACCACATGCTATGAAATGCTTTAATGTCCCCTTAACATGCTGTATAAATAATTTCCGTATCCATTCAGTGGTGCTCACATGTGGTCCTTTGAAAGAGTTAAGTAAAAATTACAGTACCAATATATCTTTGAGATGAAACAATGACATTTATAGGTCATTGTAATCCATGCATTAATTAACTTTATTCCCAGCATTCCATATGATCCATATGATGCCTCTTCAGCACTAAATTTTGCCTATGGAGCTGTTTTTTTAAAAAAAGGTAAGCTTTAAAACTGGAGTTTGAGGAAGTTTATTGGTCACTAAATATTTGAGTTGAATCAGGAAGGCCAGGTACATAAAATTGCGTTTCCATAGTAGCCTACAGAATCCCTTTTTGGGTAAACAGAGAGTGAAAGAGTGCAGTCCCTTGATGTCCAGCTACTACCATGAGGTTTTGTGGATGCACCATAAGGGGTGCGAGATGCTGCCCGCATTTCTGCATCTGGGGTTGGGCTGTGCCTGTACATCCTCACCTTTGGGGAGGCTGCGAAGGGGGTTGCAACGTGCTGTACAGGAAGGCATAGGATGAGGAGGGGAAAAACAGAGCCATGTGCAACACTTCCCTCTGCTCTTCAGGAGGCAGAAAGGGCTGTTCTGAAGGAAGACCAGCTGCTGCCCCAGCAGTGGTGGGATGCAGAGCTAGTGCCCTGGGTTTTTATAGTTTACAGAGTTCCATAATGCAAGCACGAAGAGAAGGAGGCCTTTCAATTGGCAATGATTACATGTTTCATGATTTAGGGGTTTGTTCTATTAGCAATACAAGAGTCCTGATGTGATAATCTCCAGTTAACAGTAAGGCATGCATAAATCCCACTATGCAACAATGGCAGTAAATTATTATGGTATTTTGCCCTCCATAAAAGTAGGTTACAAGTCCTACTGCAGAGGGTGTAGGTACTGAGGAGACATCTGATTAGCTCAGGTCTATCA
The DNA here is from genome assembly GCA_013389965.1 of Todus mexicanus. Classification (NCBI taxonomy): domain Eukaryota; kingdom Metazoa; phylum Chordata; class Aves; order Coraciiformes; family Todidae; genus Todus; species Todus mexicanus. The sequence continues at coordinate 43,476 of WEIS01054469.1, forward strand.
CTTAAAAAAAATAAATTACAACTTCTTTACCTGCCTAAAGTACAGTCTCATAATCCAAAAAGTCATTACTTTCATAAAAGTGACAGTCAAGCTGCAACCTTGTCACCTGCCAAGACACCACCAGGCCAAGCAACACCCTACAGGAGAGGTTTTGAGGCAGCATTTCCCTTTCAAACTGTGCAGTTCCTTGTTTCTGCATCCTGTAGCAAATCCATTTGTTTAACAGCTTGAAGTGCGTAGCCTGGATTACAGGCTGGATCACAGCCCGTGTGTAAACCAGAGAAAGGGCATTTACTCACCCTCATGTGAAAGTCACTCTTGGGTAATCTGCTAATAATAGTCCCAACAAAATTCCTTAAATGTCTGTGTAGAGATACAGAGAGAAATACAGGTAGGGTTTCTGAAGCAACACATCAGGAAACATGATAAATAGGGTTGGATCACTCAGATGTGGAATGACAGAGAACTGCTGTTAAGTAGTCTAAATCTATCAAAACCTAATCAAGGTATAAATTTCATAGGCTTCTGTTGAACCATTTGAACAGCATTGGTGGGTTTATTGAGCACCTTACTGGGGCTTTCTACTTTCAATTGATAGAAAAGAGGCACAGGGTGTACACTGCCACCCAAACAAATGCTCCATTAATAGTAGAACAGCTCAGTTGGAAAGGCAGTCCCAGTGTTTTCCACCTTTACCAATCTTTCTTCCCATTTTTACAGCACTCATTCAACTGAACACATTTCATGTGTGTGCAGGCATATAAAAAAAACCAAAAAACCAACAGATGAACCCTCCCTCGTTTGTAAATGTATATGACACATACAATGCTACAAGCAAGAGAATGAAAAGTTGGGTGATTTGGAGGCTATTTACCTTATCAAGCTAGAAGCACAAAAGGCAGTATCCTGAGTCAGTATAAATTTGCTCTGGAGTCAATAAAACTTCCCTGATTTAGACCATTTGAAAAATCTGACCCATATATTTGGAAGAGTGTGTGATGACATTGCTGGGAATGACTGTTGAGCACTGGCAGGAGATCTAGATACCTCAATCTCATTGAAAAATTAGTTGTAAAGTAGGTATCCAAGCATTTACCATGAGTAGGAAGAAATCTCTCTTCTGCTCTCAAATCTGAATGCCCATCCATGCTATGGATGACTTACCTCATTGGGAGGGAAGGAAAGCAGTAGTGTCAAAAAAAACCCTCCAAAATAATATTCAGATCATAATTTCAGAAGCAGAAACATGACAAAACCATGCTCTGAAGTCGCTACCTGTGGGAGAGGCACTGCCACATTAGGTAAGGAGATAACAAGTATCAGCAAAATAGAGGGTTAGTCCATGTTCCTTCTCAGTTTCAGAATTATTGCTTTATATTTCTACTTTCTTAACAAATTATTCCATTGACACTACAAAGTAAAGGACTGAGAGTGAAGGATAATACACAAGAGAGCCCCTAGGCTGCTACTTTAGATTATAAGTATCTAATTTCAGTCATTTAAAGTAAATTCAGTTTTGTCAAAGGCTCCAGTCCAACCTATAAAACTCAGGTCCGGTGAGCATGACAGCATGCCTTGGAGGAACAGGACTCCAAAAGGGAAAACAAACAGCTCCGTTCAACTCCTTCAAAGGCCTTTTTTTTGTCTAACCATAAAGTTAATACTAACCTTCTTTGATTACGTGTACTGTAAGAGAGTGAGTAGTTTCAGTCACAGGTTGTTTCTTACACATCTCCTCGTTTTGCGGGGGTTTTTAAACCCCCAGTAGAGAAACTTCCATAAGCGAACCTAACAGAGCACCAAGGAGGAGAAAGAGAGGGAGGGTAAGTATTGAGAACAATTTTTGTAAAGGATACTGAATATCTTATTGCAATTATGTGCGATTTGTACTTGCACGTATCTATCACGCAGCCACCATGCCCATATGAAAACAGAAAGAACAACTGTAGTCCAACTCTCCTCTACACTGGGGTAATTTGGGGTTACCTCTTTGTTTCGGAGGACCACTTTAAATTTCCTGTTGAATTTGTCTCTCAACAGCAATGAACAGCCATCCATAGGCTCTAGATAGCAACCAACATACAAATTCCCTGATTTTTAGCTGCAGAAAGTGCAGCCTTGATTGAGTCTCCTTTTATTAAGGATTGTATGCCTTGGAGAGCTTTAATAAATCAGAGATTTCTGTACTCAGAACTGTACAGATCACTCTCCCATACACTTGTAAGGTCAACTTGGTTTAGAAAGCAAATCTTTCACAGAGTTCCTCTTTGCTCTGGTCTAAGAGGAATTCCCCAAGTCAAAATTTGAAGCATGATATTTCAGCCTGAATACACACACTGAAAAGTCTTAAGACACACATTCATTGCTTCTGGAACTGGGACTTGAGTGAATGCAACGACCTCTCCACCTGGAGAATATGAAGAGCAAGATCAGAGCCCTTTCCTGGAAAGCTCAGATCAGCTGCTCTGTATTTCAGCATTCCCAGTTTTGCAGGGGAGAAAATATTGCTTATTGACATTGAATAATTTGCTTACTACCTGCATAAAGCTTAGTTCATAAAGGTAGTTTCAAGAAATAAAAAACAAGGAACTCTTGTATTATTATTATTGTTAATTACTATTTTATTATTATAGTTGAAGGGCTTTCCTAATCAGAATAATTAAATGGTATTTAATCCTAAAGGGTGGCTGTCATAGTTTGGGGTCAGGGCACCCCCAAAGAACAACAAACTGCTCAAGCAACAACTCCTAAGTGCTAAAAGTTTGCACTTCCCACACTCAGATGGTAAGATCGCTTAGTGACATGGACTTGAAGAGCTTTGAAGGCCCCAAAATGGAACCAACGTTCATATGCATAATGAGAATTCCTATAATTAGATGGGCTAATACAGATGTATACATATTTGCACTGTGTGTCAGCAGAGTTGTTGGGACTTTATAAAACATAAGCCATGATAGTTTTAATCAAGAAATGCACTAAAAATCATTGATTATCAGCCTCACAATTTCTCTATCTAGGGGTTAGCATTACTGAGAGAAGGCAGGCAGGTGGGGCAGGCTGCAGTGATGTAAGGCCATAAAAAGCCCGTTTGAAGCAGATTGGGGTCATGTCCATCACAAGGCTGTGGCCTGCACCACCGAGGAGGTAGTTTTATAGCATGTTCCTCTGTCTTCCCTGCCTGGACAGAGCTTTTCTGAGGGATATGTTTGCTAGTGCTGATGGCACTGTGTCTAGTCCTCTTTGATCAGAGGTGAGCAGATGCATCACTTGGCCGATGATGAGGGCCAAGGACCTTGCTCTGCTCTAATACAGAAGGTCCTTTGGCTGACTACATCTCCTTACTTGGATGCTGAAAAAGGGCTGCTAAAAGTAGAATTTAAAAAACAAACCCAGTCATTTTTCTATCTGTCTTCATTGAAAGAGTTTCCCAACCCTCATGCTGGGAAAAAATGGGATACCTCTCCCAAAGGAAGGCAAGAGCTCCCAGTTGCAGGGTGCTGCTGAGCCTTCCTAGCACACACAGCCACGCTTCCCAGTTATAGCCAAGTGTCACAATTCCCTGGTTTAATCTGTGCCCATTTAAAAAAAAAAAAAATTGCCCCCCAAAAGAGATCAGCTTGAGCCATAACCACTCTGCTTCTTGCAGAAGAGGTATGCCCCCATCGTGAGAATGTTTTGCCAAGGAAGAGAGTCAACCTTCCAGCACTTGCATTATATAAACAAGATAAGGGGTCCTTCCAGCCCAGCCTCCAAGGCTTGTGGCCGGGGCAGGGGGAAGGAAGCTGGGACGGAAGCCACAGTACTGTGGTCCCTGCCAGGCTTGGGAACAGGGAGGTTAAAGGGGCTCCTTCTTCCTCTCCAGGACAAAGATCCCCATCTCGGCTGTTCCCACCACATCCAACAACTCCTTCAGACAATGGCTCTCTGCAAAGAGCGTGTTGCAGAGCCTCAACCTGTCATCTCCATGGGTCTGGAGGGACCTTCCTCTGCTCCAAGATGAGCCATCATGCTCTGCTTTTTCCTGATGTAACCAACATGCTTCTTGCTGAACACCCTCAGGCTCAGCGCCTGGTGTCTACAGCAGCCACGTGCAGTAAAGCACCATAACTCTGTCCCTGGGTAACCATCCAGTAGGAGACACAAGGCAATGATAGACAAAGGGGGCTCTTCTATCACAAGCCTAAATTGCACATTTTGACCACTCCTTGTCCATGATCCCAAAGGTGAGCTAAAGACGACCACCACCAACTGCCTGAGCTGGCGGCTTGTCACTGGCCAGCTGTGGAGAGGAGAATCCTTACATTCTCCAGCTGTCATGGGACATTGTCCTGCCCTAAATAAGCATGGTGGCACCAGAGGAGAATTCAGTCATTTCTCAAGCCACAGCTGCCAGGCTCAAGGACAGATGCTAAATGGAGCAGGCCCCTTACCTTTCAATTTTGGCTTGTATTCCCTTCTGGTATGGGTGGAGACACCAATTTGGGAGAAGAGCTGGCCGCATTTGGGCAAAAATCCCACAACAAGTACTCACTGCCTTTCAGCATCATCCTATTGAAATTCAAGTCCTGGCTCTGATCTAGTGGCCAGGCAACTCCCCAAACTCAGCAGAAAGCTAAATCTGGGGCCAAACCTGGGCTCTGCCTTCTCAGCATCTCTAATTATTGCCAAAGAGCATCAGTGCAAGTAACAAACTGCTAGCAAGTTCCAATAAAGAAAACATTCTGTAAGAGGAGAAAGGAGGCTAGCAGGAGGACTGATTTGCCAGGTAGGAGGTTTCAATACCATCAGGGAAGACGTTGCTGATCCCTTTGTTAACAAGGCCTGTTGTTACTTCTGCTCTGGGCAAAGGGATTTTAAGATAGGGCTGGGGGGAAAAAAAAAAGCAATCCAGCCAAAAGAAGATAATTTAGGTGATGGTTTCCATTTCTGATGTAGTCTGGGTAGGTCTCACAGCAAATAAATGCTCAGACCCATGCCCATGCTGGGACTCAAGGATGTGTGGAAGCTCCACCAGCCCAGCTTTATTACCATGCATCACACACAAAAAACCAAAACACCCTGTGTGAAGCAGGTAAGAATGGAGGTGGAAATCCCGTTCACAGGGACTGAGAGGGCAGCATTTTAGGAGAAACCAGGCCTGCTTTTTCATCACCAGCTTGATGCTCCCAGTAACCAGTGGTAGCAACTCAAACTGGACAGCAACTCGCCTCAACAAGTCAGGGAATAAGAAAGGAAACCACCAATCATGTTCCAACAACGGGGAAACTGAGGCACCTCAAGGCACTTCGCCCTCCTGTCAGGCAGCATTGGCTACCCCTGGCTCTGCATAATGCCAAGGTGCCCTTGAAAGCTGAAATTCCTTTGACTTTTGGTTCAACTTCTGCTTGGACACATTAGGTACCCTGCAAGGTGGCAGTATCAGGCTGAGTGATGATTAGCATATCAAAAGGCATTGAAAAGGGAAGTATGCTGTTAATTTACTCTGTTAACAGACAGTGACAAACTGTGGGGGTCTTATCCTTTATCTCCATCCAGGACACCAGCAGGGGTGGGAGAGGGGGTTACAGGAGGCTTTGCAGGGGGTTTCCCAGGCTTGGGAAAAAGCCTCTGGGTGAAGTTCATGCTTCTAGTGTTATGTGAGCTATCAGAAATTGAGTAGCAGCCAGCCAAACCCATTATACCTAGATGGTGGTCAATGCCAGGAGTCACTGCACCTGCCTGCACACACTGCCTTCATGCCCTGTCATGCAAATAGCTAAGCATTTTGGTAGCAAGTTGATTTTTATAGCTCAAAATGGCACAGATTCTATGAGCATCCGACTTGCATTGGGCCTTACAACCACTTTCATCCCCCAAAAGTAAGCTTCCAAGATTGCAAACCCCATCTGAGCCTTGTTCTCCTCCACTCCCTTCCCATATGTACATTTGTCCAAGCACTCACTTTGATCTCTGCGCGACATGGATGTCGTTCAGGAAAAAGTTATTGGGTGAGTCACTGGGCTGGGATCCACCGTCAGCTTGTCCTCCTCCAGGTAGTCCGAAGACGGAGTAGCACAAAAGCAGCTTCAGAGGCTAAACTAGATTAGTCCCTGAGGAGCAAGCCCCTTTATTGCTCCAGGGTCTTCAGCATTTTCACCTGGGTTTGCCAGAAATGCCAAGCTGAAATTCGGCTGCTTGGCCTCTGCATTAGAGAAAGACTGTGGGAATTAAGTTGAAGGGGTTAAACTTGTATATAAACCTCTGCAGTACGGGGGATTTCAAAAAACAGCCCTGTAGCTTAAAAATGTGCTTCTCCAAGCTAGACACAATAATTGAGGAGTGGGAGTGACAATCTAAACCTTGTCTTGAACTGCCAGCTGGTGAATTCCCCATCGGAGGTATCTATCCTTCCCTCCTGAATAAGGAAACATCCCCCACAAACCCAAATAGGCAGAACCGCAGCAGAACCACATCTGAAGTTAGGACTGAGAGGAGCAGATTCATTTCTACCTCTCAAGTGGATGCAAGAGTTAACAGAGCAGTTGAAGCCTCTGTTCCTGGTAGCTTTAATTCTTCTTTCTACGCAAATGCATTTATTTTCTCTAGGCACCAGTCCTGTAAACCACGGTTCAGGCGACTGGTCCGTTGACATGAGATTTAACAACTCTACCTTCCTTCACACTTTAAGAATTCCCGTTATCAAACAGGCACAGTCTCTGACAGAAGTTACAGCTCGCACAACATCTCAACAACCATTAGCGCTGCTAAAGCTAGATCCATTCCTACCTCTGCAAATGCTAAATTCACTGGGTTTACTTCTGTGAACTCGATCCGAGACAGTAGGAAAAATATATTTAAATGTATGGTCGCTTGCATTGAATATCACATAGATAAGCAAGACCTACATCTTCACAGCCTGATTCTACCCTTGCAAACATGTTGCTGCGGAAAAAATTGGCTCCAGTGATTATGCATTACCTAGAAATTGAAATAGATTGAGTAGACTATAATAAATACATGCCAGAAGAAATACAAAGAATGTGTGGGAATGCCTATACTTTATCTTAGCATTTCTCAGTGAAATAACTTCCTTATGGTGTAATCAAAAATGGAAAGCCGGCACCTAACTAAATTAAGTGCCACAAACATTAATAATGGTTAAAATTACCATTCAATTTATTTTTATGTTGGATGATCTTCAAAGCTGTAGATTGAGAATTGCTGAAACCTTTTAGGGATTTGTTTCTCCAATCAGAATACTTCAGAGGAGCAGACATCAGCTTGAGTTTTTACATTTAAAAATCTTTAGTGAAAGGAAATAGATGTAGTTAAAAAAAAAGAAAAAGAAAAAAAACCCAACCCACACCAAACTTTAAAAGTTCCCCTGATAGTTACAGATGGTTTAATCTTTGGAACCTATTATGTGTTCATTTTCCCTTCAGCATTAATTATACATAATTACCACCACTTTACCATACCCTTTCAAAAACGAAATCTGTTTACATTTTTCGCGTACGTTATATAAATGCACGATTTTTAATGCCTCTTTTTTTTTTTTTTCCCCGAGAAATGGGGCTCCTATTCACCCTCTGAAAGAGAAGGGGAGCCAGTGCGAGGCAAAACGGTTGTATTTAAGTTCCTTTAATACAGCTTAATTACTCTTAAACTCTGGAAACAATTAGGTTATCACCCTTTGAAGCGCGGCAGCCAAGTCGCTGTGCCGGGAGGAGAAGACGCGGAGTTGCGCGCTGGTTGCGCGGCGCGCAGGGGTAGGCTCAGGAGCCGCGGGGGGGGATGCGCGCAGAGCCCACGGCTGGCGGGGCCGGGAGATGCCCGTCCTGCGGAGGGGGAGAAGGACATGAGAGAGCGGCTGAAGGCTGGGGAAATGATAACTCACGTTCGGTTGGAAAGAAAGATTCTGGTTAATGCTGAGAGCAGCGCTGGTGCTGGAAAAGATTGAGGAGGGTTGTTCGCACTTTTCAACCTTATAATTTTACCCTGCGCACCAACCACGAAATTATACGACTCTAATATCCCTCTTTCCCCCCTCCTCGCATCTTTCTCCCTATTTTCCCCCTCTCTCTGCCCTTCGCAGCTCACTGTCAGGTGGCTTTTTTCCCGGCCGAGCAGGGATCAAAGCGCCCCGCAGTAAAGTGCTCATTGTAGGGCTGCCACACCATCGCCCTGGGCAGGGGCGAGGGGGCGACAGGGGGTGCGGGGGCACCCCGAGGCCGCTCCCTCAGGCGTCTACCCTCGCAAGGGGTATTTCACCAAGGCCTTGGATTGGGGGGATCTTTATTATTCACACACACCGTGGGGCAGCTCTTCCCCCGCGTTGTTTTATCTCCGTGCTCTCCTCTCCGGGTGCTCCGGGGAGGGAGAGAGCAAAGGGAAAGGGCACCCTCCCACCCTCCGACCCCAAACCCTCCACGCCGGGCAGCAGCTCCTGTATTTGCATGCCATGTTTATAACCTGGTGGAAACCAAGACTGATATTTGTGGTCGAGAGAAGATGACTTTCACCTCCCCGGATCACTCTCTTAAATAAAAAAGAATTGACCAGCTATGGGCGTAAGCATTTATCTTGAGTTTGCGGTCATTATCTTTATTATATAGCCTCGGCAATAAATAAATCTAGTAGTTACTACCCCACAATAAAACTGTAGTATATGGGACACCTTACTATTACTTTCCTAACAATCTGCCATCCCTTCACCTCTAAATCTTCCCTGTCTGCCCGCCGGCCGCACGGGTCGCTCCCCGTCCGCAGGTGCGGAGCCTCCGCGCCGCTGCTCCTCTGCCCCTCTGCCCAGCCCGTTCCTTTCCCCTTTTCCCACTGATTCCATCCCAAAAACCTGCCCCTCGGCCCCTGTCCGAGGGCTGCCTCCAGTTCTGGGTGGACAACCCCTGCGTGAGTGTCCCCCGTGGGCAACCCCTCGCGGCGAATATCTCCTCGGTGGGTGTCCCCTTATGGGCATCCCCCAGGTCAGTGTTCCCCCGTGGGTACCCCCTGGGTGGATCTTCCCCGTTGGCAGCTCCTAGGTGGGCATCCCTTCTGAACAACCACGGCCCCATGGGGAGGATGCCAGGCAGGTGAGACCCCAAAAACGGAGGTCATCCCCCCTCCGCCAAGAAACTGTCCCTCGGCTTTCTACCCTCCACTTTAGCCCGGCTGGTGCGGGGTAAGGGGGAACTCACGTGGGTGCTCAGCTATTCTCGGGGGCTGAGCCTCGACCACCCTTTTTTTGGGGGGGAGGGAGGCAGTAGAGGTGGCGGGGAGAATCTGCTCCAAAGCTGAGGCTCAGCAGCGGAGGGACGCGCTGCCGCTGCAACCCTCATCTCCGCTCCCTGCCTGTCTCTGCCTCTGTGATTGGTTTTTTCCCCCCTATTCCATAGGTAAATGTCCACGCAATAATATTTACTTGCAGTCAGGATGCTGCGCGTATGTTTCTTTTAATTGTATTTTAGCAGAATGATTCCTTCGTGCTTTAAAAACAAGCGGCTCGGAAAAATATTCCCATTTGGGGTGAGGGGTAAAGGAGAGGAAAGGAAGGGGGGGCATTTTTATTTATACCTTTGACATTTAAAAGAGCATAATTAATTTGTCCTGCTTGCATTAACATTGTTGAGGAAGGTTTCAGAAAGCTAGCCAGTAAAGGGAAGGGGGGGAGGAAAAAGAGAAGCTCGCCTAGAAAGCTTAGGGTGTTTTTTTTTTCTCTTTCAGATGTGTAATCAATCATTCGAGTAGGAGGCAGCAAAATTGTAAAGATTCGATAGATTAAAATGCAAATGAAAGGTAGAAAAAGAAACATTAACATGGCAATCAAAGATTTAATAATCGTAAATCACGGTGGGGTTTTTTTGTTGCAGCTGCAGTTTGTGTGTTTTTTATGTTTTAATCATGTTCGTTCTATAAATAAATAATTTCTGCAACGAGACTAATTTTTCACTATTTTAACCGTGGGCTATGGCACTAAATATTTTTTTTTCTTAAAGTACGGAACTCCAGATTGCAAACTATCAGACCAGAAAAGGGGAGGAAAAAAGCTAAGTTGGATTAGTTCGCATCTGAAATTTCAAGTGCAATGTCTTCGCCCCAGTGCTTCGCAGTGCCGACTGCTTCACTTCCCAATTGAAATCCTTATAAAGTTTATTTGAAAACATGCGTGTTTATGCAAAAGCAGACAACCGGCGTTTCTTTGCAAGGCTATCGGTAGCGCCAGCCCTCATTCCTGGAGGGAATACGTAAAGATTTTACATATATATATATATACACACACGCGCATATATATATATATGGGAAAGAACAATATGACTTAGGTTGTGTGTTACTTTCGAAGTAAAGCGTTGCTAAATTTCCGAGAGACGGTTGAGGAGGGGGAAACCTTTAGGGGGGGTGGTAAGTTGATCAATGCGTGGAAGGAGCTGGAGAGGATTTGCTGGCTCCCCTCGGTTTAGCGCTGCGCGTTAAAGGGAGGCTCCGGGGCTGCCTAGGATGGCCGTGGTAAACTCGGCTTCTTTCTGCCCTGGCTCACTCAGACTCGGCTTTGAGTCCCCCAAGTCTCGAGTGTTGGGGTGCACTAGCTCAGTCCACTGGGAAAGGGGAGGGGAAACAATTCTTTAAACTTTCGGGCACAGCAGATGGAGTTCATTTTGTGCGCCGAGGACGGGGCGGGGGGAAGGATCTCATCTTTACTTCGTTGATAAGCTTTATAGAGGAGGAGAGAGAGAAGGGAGAGGAGGAAAAAAAAAAAACCCGTTGGCTGCTAATGTTTGGTTGTTGTTTTTTTTCTAGTAGTGCTGCCTTCTCTATAGAGCGCTTCGGTGCGGTGATAAGAACACGGTAAAAAAATTAAAAATAATTGAAAAAAAACAACTAAATGCGGGAAATCAGCCGAATTTCTGCGTCCTCCTCCCCCCACCTCGCCGAAGGGGCCCGTTCCCCGTCCTGTCCCCCCCGCCAAGCTCCCACGCTGGCCCCCGGCAGCTCTCCCTCCGTCAGGCCTTTCCCGGGCCGGCCGCGCATTCCCCGCGGGGCTGCGCGAATCTCCCCGCGGAAGGGACCCCGCGGAGCGCCCCTCTCCCCGCAACACCCCCCCCCAGCCCCGCACCGCTGCCCTCCAGTCAGGTACCCGGCTCAACGCTTCGGGGTGGGAAGGGGGGGAAAGAATTTACCGAAAGGCTTTTTGCTTTTGGGGTGCTTTTTTTCCCCACCCGAATCATACTAAACCCACTTTAATTATTCCCTCAGTCGGGCTTTATTTTTTTTTATTTTTATTTTTTTTCTCTCGCCCCTCTCCCCCTCCCCAAATCGGGGTGTCCCTGGAGGAATGCCCCGCCCGGAGCTGCCCTTGCCCTGCACGCCGGCTGCCGGGGCCGCGCTCCGGGCGGTGCCCGGGACTTGTTGTCTGCCAGGCGGGGACCGGGAAGGGGGGTGGCCCGGGGGGGGCCCCGCCGCCCCCCGCAGCCCCTGACCCCGGCATGCACGGCGCGGCTCCATTGATCATCCCGGCCCGCCACCCCCTCCCTTTATGAGATAATGCAATTACAAACATCAATAAGGAGCTGCGAGGGGAATCATTATGCGGTGACAGTGATAAATGACGGTGCAGAAATAGCATGCTTTTTTTTTCTCTTTTTCTTTTTTTTTTTTTTTCTTCCCCCCCTAACAATCCAGGGGCTTTGGGGACTGAGCACAGTCACCAAGGTAACAGATGACATCCAAAATGGCACCAAAGGAAAAAAAATGAACAGTCTTTCTTTCGCCTTTCACTCTTTTCCCCCTGCTCTTCCAAAAGAGTTAGTTGGGGTTTTAGAAGCAGCTGCCACACAGGCATGCGGTTATTTCCACACCCATTAAAAGGGCCGGGGAAGGTTTGCTGGCTGTCACACACAAAGCACCAGCCCGGCCCGGACTGGAGCAGCCACCTCCGGGAGGCAGCGGGAGCCACGAGTGGCCGTGACCCGCCTCCGCGCATCGCCGCGTACCTCCCGCCCCTGCCCGCGGCCGCGGCCCCGGCCCGCCGCCTCCGCTCGGGACACGTTCTCCGGCTTTTACATATACGTATGGAGATATATATATAAAAAATCGTCCCGAGAAGGACAAGGGAGGGAAGTAAATACTCTGCAGTTTTCCACGCAGGTTCAGGACGTGCGGAGCGAGGCCCCAGCAGCGGGGACTTGCCGCGCAACAGCGCCGAGGCTGGAAATAATTCATTCCGCGTCCGAAAAGCACCGCTTCTCAGCCCAAAAGTAGCTGTGCTTGAGGGAGGCACGGCCGGGCCGGAGGAGCGGGCACAACCCCCCCAGCAAGCCCCTCTGCCCGGCTTGGTTGGGATTTGCTGCACCCCCAAATCAATCCCCTCGTGGGGTGCGGGTGTCCACCCAGGTGTAGGGCAGGCCCCGCGCAGCGATGCGCGCAGATACCGCGCTGACAGGGCTGTCTCGCCACCTCCACCGCTTGAGGATGGGAGGGGAATAAAGCACTGCGCCCGCCTTGCGCAGGACGCTGTGCCCGCGGCAGAGGGGTGCATAAAGAAAAGCGGGAAGGGGAAAATTTGGGATGTTTAAGAATTAAAAAAAAAAAAGGGGGTGGGGAGGGGGGGGGGGGGTGGAGACAAT
>WEIS01054469.1:57655-84968 GCA_013389965.1 Todus mexicanus
TATAGTAAAAAAAAAAAAAAAAAAAAAAAAAGGGGGGGGGGGGGGGGGGAGGGGAGGCTGGACACAACAAAGCGTCGCCGGAGGTTGCAGAAACTTCGGAGCGGCGGCGCGCAACGGCCGCGGCGCTGCGCGGGCGGCCGCGGAGCCCCTCCCCACCCCCGCGGCACTCTCCCGAGCCCCCNTATAATAGTGGGTTTAATTTGAAACCAGGACCCCCCCTCCCCCCCCCCCCCAAAAAAAAAAAAGGTCCTATGGAGGAAGGTCTGTGCCCCACTTCTCCGAGGCTGCGAGGAGGAAGGGACGCGTGTGCCCTCGCATGCAAGAGGGCGGTTTGTTTTTGTCTTTCAAGAAACATTAAAAAAAAAATCCTCAAAAGAAAACAAAACAAGGAAAAGAAAAAAAAAGGAAAAGAAAAAGAAAAGAAAAAAGAAAAAGCAAAAAGCAAGCCCCGTTCATTCACGTTTTGTCAGAAAAAGTGTCATTATTCCGGGCTCACAAAGAGGGAGAGACGGGATGTGCAGCGGCCCTTTAAAAAAAAAAAAAAGAAAGAAAGAAAAAGAAAAAAAGAAAACTCAAGAGGTTTTTGATTTTTCTTAAAAAAAAAAAAAAAAAAAAGCTGCGGGGGGAGAGGACCCCACTTTGGTGGCTTGCTTAATTCTGAAAGGTCTGCCCTGCCTGTCCCCTGCCCAGCCCCGGCCCCAGCCGGGGAACACACCCGGGGGACCCCCGGAGGGTGGGGGGCGGCCGAGGAGCGCGGCTGCCTCCGCAGCACCCCCGGGACACGGGCCCGCAGGGGGGAGCCGGCTGGCTTGGGGAGGGGCGTGGGAAGGGGGGGTGAGGGGGAAGGGAAGGGCTGTTGCCCGATTTTGCCTTAATTAAGAGATTTGTGCAATTTTCCGGAAACTATTTTTCAACTTTTTTTTTTTTTTCCTATAGCTGCGATTTTCGTTAAATCAAACGAGAAGGTCTCGCAGCCTGGCCAAGCTACTCGGTGGTTTTTAACGCGCTGGCTGCGGTGCACAAAGTAAAACTGGGTGAGAAAATTGATTACTGCGGGCCTGCATCAGCAGCACCTCGCACCAGCACCAGTCTTTGCTTACATATGAGCGTTGCCCAGGCAATGTTTTCCAAGTTTTATTTGCCTCCTGCCTTAGGATGTTCAAGTTTCAGAAAGAAACGTCAGTGGCTCAAAGAATTTAAACTGCATATTAGAACTGTACTTTGGGGCAGGGGATAACGATACTAACAATTTTCTGTGCAGTAATGCCCTACAATATTGCATTTACTAACAAGCAACTGTTCCCCTCCTGAAAATTTACAGTTCCGAGGAAGTTTCCTTATGCAGCGTAGCATTATTTTTACATTCTTTAAATAAGAAACTGATGTTAAATAGCAAAAGATCATCTCGAGAGCTAGCTGAGTTTCATAGCTGCTTGGCTCCCAGTTTGGCATAGAGTGCCTACAAATACTGGGGAGGGGGGTCGGGCAGGAAACAAATTTTGCAAGCAGTGGAGTCACCATGACAAAAAATAATTTGTTTTTATTTTAGATTCAGATTTCATTACTGCACTCAAACTACTACAACTGGGCTTTGAGTTATTATACAATCCAAACTGTTTCAATCAGAAACTCTAAGACTCAGTGTGCAATGATTATTATTAATAATAATTAGCTCCTTGGTTTCTTGATAGAAAAAGGCTATCAACAAGCATTTGTTTAACCACAACAAAAGTATAATTAGCTTATCCCACTTAGTAAATCTGTATGCATGCCAACTCATACCAAACTGCTACTTTTACAAAAAATTGCAATAATACAGATCATTTTTCCAGTCCTTTTTGCACAAAATTTATTTACAATGTATACATAAATGCTCCATGATGGGACTACGGAAAAAAAAAAAAAGAAAAAAGAAAAAAAAATGCACACATGACCGATGTCTTGCCCAGAAAGAAAGTCAACATATTAAAAATAAATCTTCAGTCCATGTTTCGAGCTGCATAAAACAGGAAGTGATGTACAAGGTGGTGGTTGCTGCATGGGGACAAGGATGCTCTGATGTGACAATTAGGCTTCAAATACACTGCCTTTCCGTTTCCATGCTTCCTCCTACCAGTCTCCTTAAGACACTGCCTGCAACAGCTGATTAATCATTGTTGATGACTGCAGTTTTTCCCATCCTTCCCGATTTACATCTGTTCAGGCCAATTCAAATATGGTGAGTAAATGAATTAGACATGCAAATTCACGCCCCAGGCTAGAAAGAGAGAGAGGGAGAGAGACGGGGAGAAAGGGAGAGAAAGGGAAGAAAGACAGAGAGAGGAGAGAGAGAGAGAGAGAGTGTGCATGGCTGAAATCCTAGGATAGAAGAAAGATTCTTCTGCCTGACATAGTTATTTTAATGCTCTAAAAATCCTGCAAATAAGCCCTTTCTGTCATTTGCAGGATAAGTGTAAGGCTTCTTTTTTAATGTAAGGAGGCTTCTGGAGGAAGTGAAGAGCTATGGAAACAACACACATAGTGTGGAAAAATTTCACATTTTTTTTAAAAAATCTATAAGAAACAACGTAATATGGATAACAGTATAATAGCATTTTACAATATTTCACTCTTTGTTCTCTTAATGTCTTATATAGGTATTTAGCATGTCCCCAGAAGTTGACTTCGGTTGGTATTTTCCTGCTTTTCAGGGTCCCTGTGAAGAATCGGAACGTCCCTTGGTCCAAAGTTGACGCCAAGAACTCCATAGTCATTGCAGAAAGACAATGTTTGAAATCTACCGTCGCTGCAGACAACGCGTATTTCCCTTAAGCTACTGAGCATGAATGTCCATCACTTGTCCGCTCACTGCCGGCTCGCCGGTATGAAGCATTGTGGGGCTTGATGCTGACATGGGCATTCCAGGGTGGGGTGGTCCTCCATGCATCATCATCGCTGGGTGGTGAGGGTGTCCAGGAATGTAGGTATGCATGGGGGGGCCATGACGCAGCTGAGCAGGATGGGGGGGCATCTGGGGTGGGGTATAGCTTGGCTGTCCCATATTCATACCCATTTGACTACCCCGAGACACATAATCCCCCGGCATACTTTGCAGCCCTGTGAAGAGAAAGAGGTGATGGTGAGTGGTGGGGACCAGCAACCAACATTGATTCGTGAAGCTCCTCTGCCTAGGCACAGGAAGGCTGGGCTTGAGCCAAAGGTGGGACGTGGTGTCACGGGTGTACGAGTGCAGTTGCCTTTGTGGGATCCAAGCCTACGTGTGGACTCACAACAACGGCAAGAGGAATGATTCCCAGGTTAAAAAAAACCACAACAAAACCCAAAGAACATCCTCCCCCCCTTCAAATACAGAATTTTGGGAGATAAAACTGCTGTCTGCTTTTATGGTTAGGAATGTATGCGATGGAGAGGCTTCCAATCTGGAAGCTTGCCAGAGGCAGAGCCAGCCCGATGACGACTAACGTCACACAGGGTTGTGGCATCAAGCCGGGAAAGTCCTGTGAGGCCTCTCAGGTGGGCTCCATTCCCCATGGCCTTGGTCCAGCTACCCGCCTTCATCTCCCTGCTTGTAAGAGCGTGCTGGGAATACAAGATGGGGAATCCATAGCAGTTAATGAGGAGAGATGGGTTAAATCGGTGTCGAGGTTTATCAACAGTTATTTATTTAGCTCTCGAGCCCGATCACTTGGAATCTGTCCCAAGTATTTATGCCATTCAGACAGCCACTATAGAGTGAGCACATACATCGCTGAACAAAGGCCTCGTACGAAGCCGAAATTGATAGGATTACTAAGGACAATTGTTAAATCAGACCTGTATTTTTAAACACACTAAAAAAATATATATAATCAATACCAGTTATCAATTAATTCCTTCCCCCTGCTCGCTTCTGTCCGACAAAATCAGACATGCAACTCAGTCAACCTTTCAGTGGGGTTTGGGAGAACAATAAGAAAAAAATTGGACCTAAAACAATAAAACCTCCTGCTTTCTGTGGGCCTCTGCCTTCTGCTTGGATTGCTGTAGCTGATGGGAACTGACAGGTGTATTGTTTCGGAGAGCTATAAGCTCCATAATCATCAAGGGTGAAAGGCATACGCTATTGCTAAGTAGGTTCAATTGGCTTTAGTTCTAAGTAAGAGCGCGCCGTGAATGCGCCGAACACCTTGGAATCAGGTCTCAAGGCTCTAGCAATGAATAGCTGCTTAATCTAGCCTAAAGGAACAGTTTTGAACTAATGAAAATTGCTTATAAAATATACTGTACTCACAGCTCTTTAATCAAAAAAGATGATAATATTTTTTGTAATAACCTATTAATTTAATTGGTCACGAAGCATAAAATACATCATTTAAATTTAATTGACCCAGAAACTAAGAAACAATATTTAAATTAACTAAGCTAGAAATTTCCATGATGAGGTAATAAGGCTGTTGCATTCCCAAGCTCAGAGGAATGTTTTCACAGCTAATTGTTAAAACTTAGTTTTGACTCGCGCCCAGAGAAGACGACTACGAAATACTCTTGGCCGGGGTAACTTCAAACCCTATGTTAATATAAGCTGGGGGCACAACAAAGATGCTGAAATAACCGCTTTTAACTCCAGAAAGAGGGTGAGAGGAACAGAATCAAGCACCATTTCAAGATGGTACCAGTGCCTCGGTGTTTCCAACCCCTTTACTCTTTTTTTTTTTAAAAAAAAAAACACCACAAAAATTTGTATAATGTATTTTCCCCTATAAAAAGACAAGGGGAAAAAAAAATCTGGGACAGTTTTTCTAGGCTTTCTTCGCGAGGCCTGCCACTGAAGATTGCATTAATGATCTCTATTTTTGTATACTGAATAAGTCAAATCCATTTGTCACACTGCAAGTGATGGCATACTTAATTTGGATATAGTCAATTAGCCTGGGCTAAGCTCCATAGCCTGCTGTGCACACCTCTATTTTGTATTCTCTCTTTTTCCTTTGCCACACGTAATCCCATTATGACGGACAGACAAAGAGAAATAAACTTGAAAAAAAAATAAATTAAAAAAATCAAAGTTTCGTCCACTGCCTTCCAAAACACAACTAAGTGAAGCCGCCGCTTATTTATTTATTTATTTATTTCCCCACCTACGAGAAGTCTCTGTTTGGCTTTTTCGGTGTCTTGCAGGTTAGCGGGAGAAATGTAACTCATGCATCAACTGCGGTTAGACAGATTTATGACACTTTGGGGACATGCTCTTTCCTCTCCCTGCGCTGCTGCAGACCGCTTACATTTTGCAAATCAGTCTGTTGCCAAGACGACGGGTTCCCCCACCTCCCCGGCTGCTTCTTGTTTTGTCATGTGCTCGGGGATGGATAATAGCATCAATGTATGGCGGCGTCGATGTACGGCGGCGTCAATGTACGGCGCGCGCGCACACGGGGGGTTTGGGAGCTTGGAAAGCTTGAGCTGAACCAGAGGGAGAGAAACCCGAAGGAGCCCAGGCGTAGGATGGATGGATGGAAAGGAAGGAACAAGCATGAGGCTATGGGCAGGGAGAACATAGGGAAATGCAAGGAGACAAATATCCCTCGGACAAAGTGAGAACAAAGACCCCGTTTGTACTTACTTCCCCCTGGCTTTGCCATTGGTTACCTAGGTGAAGGTTACATGTAGTGCCACTGCCCCTCCATGCCCATATTCATGCCCATTCCACTCATAGGTCCTAGAAGGAGATAAAAATCCAAGAAGATGCCAGAGAATGAGCAAAGTCAACAGATAGTGCCAAAAGCCCCTTTCCAAAACACAGCACGGCAGAGGGTCCAGCACCGCTCGAGGGAGGAGATGCCTGGTTTCCCACAGCGGTGTTGAAGGCAGGCAGAAGACAGGCAAGGCAAGGCAGGCAGCTGAGACGACGCTGGAGGGTGGAGGTGCGGTTCCCTGCAGTGGTGTGACTGAGGTCACCCATCAATGGGTGACGCTCC
Source organism: Todus mexicanus (assembly GCA_013389965.1). Classification (NCBI taxonomy): domain Eukaryota; kingdom Metazoa; phylum Chordata; class Aves; order Coraciiformes; family Todidae; genus Todus; species Todus mexicanus. The sequence continues at coordinate 63,610 of WEIS01054469.1, forward strand.
TCTGGGGGCTTACCTGGTGCTCGGATGCCCATGTGCTGCTGGCCGTCCATCACGAAACCTCCCATCGGCTGCCCATCAGGGTTATAGGGTGTTCCTTGACTTACTGGAAAAGCGCAGAATATTGCTCTTTAACAACAGGCAAAAGGGTCATCTCTTCTCAAGATGTCAAGACACAACCCCCCGCCCACAGATTGCATGAGAAGCTATCAATGGAGGCTCTAAAAAGAGGGAGACACACCTACTGCTCAAATTTAGCAGCCAGGCTAACAAGCTTGCTTAGTTTTGGCTTAATTTCCTAGTGCGAGTTTGGAAATGAAGTTAGCGATCCGAAATCTCAAGACACAAGGAACCCCGGCTCCAGCTGCTGCCACTGCTGACGTCAATGCAAAGACCTGTATAGGAGCTGGATTTTATGGCTGGAATAGTCACTGAAATTGCAGTGTGTTAAATTACGCCTTGTGTGCCTTCCTAAGAGCAGGACCTGAACACGTCTGTGCCAGATATTTACCTCTAATGACAAAATAATCAAATGTACTTGAGGAGGAAGCATGGCCCAAAGGCATCTTGGACAAGGATGGATTTGGATAGCTTGGCAGCGAGATTCGGAAAACAAAACCAACTGGGAGTTACGGGGGCTCTTCCTCTGCCGTAAATACCCACACATTGCTGAGAGCCAAGACTCCAGACAGAACCAGCTTGTGAAAACTTCAGATTTTTTCTTTTTAAAAAAATACCTCCCCCCTGAAGTAAACCCCAAACACTCAGCGATCCCGAAAGACAGCTACTAAAAAGAAGAGACAAGGGACAAAAGGACCCTATACGAGCACCACTACCTGAATTCGAGGTTTCAACCGTACATTAAATGCTGGCTTCAGAAGTAAGCTGCCTTGGGTTATTAAAGCACATAAAGCTCTACCTCATTGAATGTCTTTGAACTTTACTGAGTCCCACAAGTGATTCTGACCCCTTTGCCCTTTTGACAGGTAATAAAGTTTACAGCAATTCCACACCAAGCCATGCACCAGGGAGTGGTCACAGGAGCAAAAAGAGCTGAGAAGGAAAACTCAAAACAACTACTAAAAAAGAATAAAAATAACTTTAATTCCAAATGTGTACGGGAAGTCCGATCACGGAGCAGACCATTTTAGTTTCTTTTTTTTTTTTTTTTAAATTTCAAAGTATTTTTTCCCCAAATGTTTTAATCATGTTAAAATGATTAGGGTTGTAATGAAACAAAGCTGGTTGTATTTTAATTGTCAATCACTCCCAGCATTCATTTCTCATTTATTTACCAGGTAATGGACCTCCCGGTGAATGGCTTGAGGATGGTTTTTGCCTGCGTGACTTGAATACAGTTACTATTGGGGACTTGCCTGCTCGATTGGACTGGTCTATCATGGGCTGAACTATTCTTCTTCTAGCATTAATAAACCTGCAAGAAAAAAAAAAGAGGAAAGCAAACAGTTAGTGAAGGGGATGACTTCCACCCACCCCCAAGGCCCCTCGCCTCGCTGCAGCGCTCTCCTTTGGGCTACGCGGGGATGCAAATACTGCAAAACCTCTAACCCTGATGACCTTTGAGAGCACGAGCTTGGAGTTTCTGAGCTGATTTATGTTTGCCTGCTTTTTACCACAGTCGGACACTTCCATTTCATCTTTTCATGGGGGAATTAGTCGAGTTTTCAGGAAACAATACCGGCAACGCTCTTCTCAATTCAGAATGGGGCACAAAAAAACAAACGGGTGAAGCCGGCGAGATGCTCGTGAGGGCATCTGCTACCTCCCCCTCATTAGTGCCATTTCTGCCTTATGTCCTCTGACTTCTTTCTTTCCTTTTTTTTTTTTTTCATCAAAACCTGCCCCTACCTCTTGCAAACCTAATTCCCTTTTAATGCCCACTATTAAGATAATGAACTGTGATGGCAGAACCCCATCAAATGAGGGAACGTCTGGAGTTTTATCACCGCTAAGTCACACTGCTGGGGACTTCAGAGCCATGCATTCCTCCTAGCCATTTCTTGGTGGGCTTTCCCGCCCCCCCCCCCCTCTTTATGCAAAGTCTGAGGGGTCAAGGCGAGGTCATAGCTTTACAGTAATTGAATTTATAATCCTGTTTTCTCCAGCTAGGCCTGACCATTTACAGCAAACATCTTGTTAAACTGTAATTACTGGACTACTGAAAATTCCCCCTGAACAATGAAAAGCAGACCTTTGAAAATATTTTTTTTTAAAAAGATAGATTTATTTTTTAAAATAGCCATCTGCGACTGTACTCCTTGTGGTTTTGTAGCTCTTCACCCCAGTTATTCTTGCAATGATTATTTGGGAAAGGAATATTCAAAAGAATTTGGAGGAAAACAGAAGAAGGAGAGGGATCACAAATGCCCCAGTCTCCTCTGTGGGCAGTCCTTGTGGCACTGAAATCAGGAGGCTCAAAACCATGGCTGGGAACCTGTCTGAAGACCATTAGAACTTCTCTCATGGTTTCGCTCATCAGAAAGCTTAGTTAAAGACCATTTGGAAAACATCCTCATTGAGTTTTAATCATAGCAAAGCCTCATAATCAGACTTTACATTCTTTATGGAGAGAAAAAGAACAACAAAACCACGTATGCAACAATATTTACTAGTAAAGGAACAAGCGTGAGCATGGGTACAGCAACACTACACTTACAAACCACAATGGGAAAGTTCATAAAGGGTTACTTGGTGCTTGGTTTTGTTGTCTTTGCTTGGAGGGGCTTAACAGGAGCTCTCCTACTGCAGAGATAAAGTCACTGGATCTTTCTGCGGGAATCAGCTCTGCCTACCCATTCCCTTACATCGGCAGGGAGAAGAATTGCAAACCACCACCCTGTGCTGTTTGTTTTGCCCTCATCAAAGAGAAGCACAGCGATTTCAGTCACCTCCTACCTCCCATTCCCGACTGACTCTGGTTACCCAACCTCCCACAAAAAATAATCAAGATGTTAAGTCCTAATCAAACCTATCTTGAGAAAATGGGCTTAAAGGCACCAATTTTGGGTGCTGATCTGGAAACCTTACAGCTGAAGTAGGTTGTGTTTTGCCAGCAAGAGTATTGGATCAATTTTTCTACACATTTCCAATAAAAACCCCCCACCCTTAACTCCAGCAAACAGTGTTGCAAATCAGTTTATCATTATCTTGTACAAACCATGAAAATTAGAATCATGTGAGCAGAAGGTTAGACTAATTCTCCTTTCTCATTAGAAGCACAGGTGTAGCACAAACACCATGCGAAATAAGCAATTAAAAGAAATCTTCTTTTTTTTCCCCATTAGCTGCCTTAGGTCCATGACCAATTAGAAAATTGTTTAATATCTGTAATCTGCATTTGCAGAAAGCAATTTTCACAGTAACTCTCCAAAGTAAAACAACAACACCAAATCCCAGTGCCCCAGCCATTGCTCTCTGCAAGCCTTGCAGACTCTCACTGTGTTTTCTCCATCCTTCTCTTGCCCGATTGCCAGGACCTATTACTGCAGCAGGAGAGGAAGGCTTGTGGTAGCTGATCACCCAAACTTTCATTTGCCAAAAGCTTTTACCCCAAAGAAACCCTGAGTGACGGTAAGCACATACCCCGCAACTTCACAACCTTCTTTTTCTCCTCCAAACTACAAGTACTTTTAATAAAAAGGGGGGCTCAATAATAAACTATATAGTTGGAATAAGAAACTGTATATAACTAGAATTTACCAACAATTATCCACAAGACGTGCCTAGATTAAAACATATTCTCACCTGTTTGCCCCACGCTATCGCTCGGGATATCTGCTTTAAGAAAATTTTACACACAGGTACTTAACAGTTATCTTCTTCCTACGCATTCGTATAACTGTTTTCTATAAGTAGCAATTCTGCCAAACAGCCCAGTATTTGGATGTCTTCGGGGGGGGGAATTCAGACGCAAGAACATTTTCCTTCTGGGCAAAGTAATAAAATGACATTCTCGCTCCTCCCACTAGAAGTCAAACGGAGGTCAGCTCCCCATCCTTGTATCTGTTTAAATAAACTGGTCCAGCTGTTTGTTTCCAGGATGCCCTTTAACCTTCTGTCCCATCCTCCCTGCCTTTGTAACAGAACGCTTTACTTTGCATTATAGTAGACTCCAAACCACTATGCATTAAAAAAAAAAAAAAAAGAAAAAAGAAAAAAGAAAGTATTCACTTTCAAGTTTCTTCCTGCATCCCAAACCTGGAATTCGTAAGAACCCATCAGATTAAACCTATTAATGTGGTTTGCCTTGAGAGAGCACAATGCAGCGCTGTTACATTTATAAACTACATTTAAGAACTCTTCGCAAGCAAAATTGTGAATTAGCTGTTGCTGCAGAAATATAAAGGTGTGGGGATAATTTCTTCATACTCTCTGTTTTTTTTCTTTGATAGAAGCGCCAGGATCTTTTGATCACTCTTTCAATTTCCAAAGCACCAGGCTGATGTAACACCAGCAAAAATGATAGAATAGAAAAGATAACACGAAAAAACCCCTCACTGTCCCTTTTCCTCTATGTTCATATTCACCTATCTCAAGAGAAAGAAACCCTAAATCACTTGAATTCTTAAAAGTTCGGAGGAATCAGAACCTTAAAAAGACACCTGAGTATTAAGTGCTACTCAGATGTAGTACTGTCAAAATACAACTCAGTATAAAATTTAACGATTGAGACAGCTGCATAACCTTACTCATGTGAGTAAAGACTGGGACAGGCTCAAAGACTGGCATAAAGTATTTTTCCCCATACCAGTGCTCTGTGCATTTGTACTTTTGCCCTGATGTGGAAGGGACTTTTTATTTGCTATGTTTGATTTTTTCCTCCAAAAAAGCGGAATCAACAGCGGCACAAACAACATGAGATGCCTCAGTGTACAAGTTGCACCCATCTCCCAGTCCAAGCAAGGAGAGCAAAGAACTCTGCAAAACAATACTCAGGGTTGGCTTTTTTCCCTTGAATTTTTGTTTCGTTTTGTTTTGTTTTTGCAAGGGAAAGATCTGGCATGGAGGAAACGTTTGAACAGTTGGGCAAATACAGAAGTATAAAGTATTTTTTTTTTCATGTTAACTTTCCTTGCCCTTTTGGATACATGAGATTGTGCTTTCTACCGTGTCCCAAGAAGCAAGAAAAACCCAGCTACACCTGCATCACCCTAAAGAGGAGAGGGAAACCCTCTTTTCTCCAATTTGCATTTTACTAGGATGTTTTCTCTTAGGCTTCTCGCCCTGGGTTGTCTCCAGAGGTCACTGGCAGTCTCCCGGGTTGGTGCATCGCTGGTCTCACGGGTGAGATCCAGCCCCAAGCCCCGGGGATGCAGCAATCCCCCTCTGCACTCTGACCTTCAGCTTGGCCGCCCTCGCTGCCATGCACAGGTTTTGTTTCTTCTCAGCGAGAGGCAGCATGGCTGGTGATGACAAAAGACTTATTTTAGTTGGAAATTGGCTACAATAATAGCAGCCAGAGAGCAAGGATTTTCGGAGGGTCACCAAACCCTCCGAAAGGCACAGCTCGCTGAGGCTCCGGTTACAGCCCAAGTGACATTTTCGGCACAGATCTGGTCTTTCTCCCTTCCCCTTGTATTTCACTTCTGTTGAGTGAATAAAACAAGACCTTCCTCCGCTGTCACAAATTTCCAAAGTCACCTTTGCTCAAGAATCAACAGAGTGATTGTGGGGACTTCCAATTTGCAGTCTTTGAATGAAACTTTCCAGGACCAGCTGTCTGAAAGGAGATGCTGAGACTTAGCGGTATATTGAGTTTTTCTCTCCCCTCAGACCTCCCAAATGAGGAGAGTTTCACACCATTAGTAACTTTTGATACTTGGAGTCTCAGGCTGCTCCCTCACAATATTGTCCCAAAGCGCCACATGCCAGAAGTCTGTGTATCACCAGCAGTGCCAAGAAATTCCCAAAAATCTCTCGGCTTCATTTTCTCCTTGAGCTCCTTCTAGCAAACCAGGCGGAAGGACGATAAGAAAGCTCACAGTACCCACAAGCCTCAATGCTAAAATCTCTCTTTCTCTGAAAAACTAGTATCCCTCCTGACAACAAACAAATCATCATTTTTATAACAGCTGCCAAAGTAACAAGAGCCCTTCAAACTGGCAAATAATTCACTTGTAAAACCAGCCGTGCTCTTTTCTGCGTACTGGGATCCTTCATTTATACAGCAGCGAAACAACCTTCCCTATTCAGCACTTAATTCCTCAACGCTTAACAGGTTTATCTCTAATAAAACAATTTAAATGGAAAGTGTGCTATAAACCGGGATTATTACACTTCAGTAAATGCTTTATTCCTTATTTTAACATATTTTCATTTTTTTTTCTGTGTATTTGTTTTCCAGAGCTTTTCAAAGGAGTCAGTTAAAGAAAAGAAAAACCCCATTGAAATTACTTCACCAAACACTTTCAAATGCTTTAAAAATAGCCTTAAAAATAGCAAGCTCCCCTCTGTAATTATGAACAGCAAAAATAACTGCAGACTTTTGAATGGTAATCACATCTCCCCATCTCTAAAATGAGAAATAAATGTTAAAAGAGTGCTTACTGCCGTTATTAGAAAGTTCTGATCTTGAAGTCAGTTAGTGAGCTTAATGACCCGTAACTACCAGTCATTAGCAACCCATGCTCTCTGTACTCCCTTTATTTGTAAAGAAAAAAAAAATCCAAGACACTTGAGAAACTTTGTTCAATTTAAAGTCAAACCTTATGAAGTCATGTTTGGCAACTTTTCTTGGTTTCTCCTCCTCCTCCTCCTCCAAATCGAAGACAGTTCAGGACTGCAATACATCATTTTACAACACTAAATGGAGGTAGGGAGGGAAGAGAGTACATGGGCTGCTAACCGCCCACTCCAGACATGTAATATTGGAATACACTCCAAACGCAGCAAGTACATCCATCAGGAGGATCAGGAAGGTCTCCTGAAAGCTCTCCCCTCTCTCTCCTCTACTGGCAGTGCCAACACCGGCAACTGTATATATAGGGCTGGTGGTGCTGCAAGACAATATTGAAGAGCGAACAAATAAAATACTATGCAAAAACGAGTGATGAAAAACCACTAATTAGCTGACAAATTTGATGTAAAGCACTAATGAAAGCCATGTGTGGTTCTGCAATTTAGTTTTAAAAATAGCTTCTGACTTCAAGCATTACTATGTGACCCCACCGATGGCTTCATGTTGTGCATTCAGAAAAGTTGCTTTAAAGCACGAGAGCGCTATTGAATCTCTTGCAAGCCAATCCTGCTAACGTAACGAGGATATTGAGTGCAAAAATAGAAAGCAGAGAGATGGGATCAGGTATGTGTTCCTTGTAAGAGAGTCAGCTATGCCCTACATCCGCACAGCCCAACATGACCTAGCTCTACCTTTGGCCACCTCCCATACTTGCCCTTCTCCCAAGCCCTTAAGCCCTGCTTCTCCTCCTGCTTCATACCATGCTTTCTTCTCAAATCACCATGGGACGCATCCTACCTCCAAATAAATGGATCAGATTTGGAGGAGAACCCTGACACCAGCCCCATGGGACACCATGTAGCTGTGGTGACCACCTTGGGGCGGCAGCAAGCCTGGTGGTGGCTCGTGCTCTTGACGCAGAAGGGACAGCTGATGGCTTTCCATCAAGGTAGGACCCACAAGCTCCTGGCCCTGCTCTTCCTTTGGCTCAAATGCTTCCCTAGCCCTGCCTCCACACAGCACTCACAGCTGGTGGCTGCTCAATGGGTCTTTTTCTAGAAGAAAGCTGGGCAGGAAACACTTGCAAAAATTTTCCCTGTTCCCCAGCAGGATGGAGCTAAGGCCTATTTGTATTTCTTTGGTTAGTTCTGAATGAAAAACAAGGGAGGGACTCACTAGGGAAGAATGAAGAGCCAATGTGCCCAGGGAAGGGCTCCCTGGAGATGCACCTTCCTGCTCTGCCCATCTCCAGTGCCCTCCCACATCACAGGCGAGCTGCTGTTGGCCTTTCTGGTACGCTCTCCTCCCCTCCCATCCACAAATCCCACTCAGCCTTCCAAAAAGCTCAGACAACATGGAAAGTTTCCGGTGAAAATCCAGGTCCAGCATCCAGACGTCTCCCCACCGATGCCAGGGAGCTGGAGCAGAGGCCATGCTGCAGGCTTGGCTGCGCTGGGGAGGGCTCATAGCAACCTCATTCCCTGACACCACAATTCCCTCGGGGTGCAAAGCAGATGTAAACTTGCCCTCGGCAGCCAGATGATGTAAGGGGAAATCTTTACATGGCAAAGCGCCAGCGGAGCTGACCTCTCATCTCTTCCCTGCTCCCAAATCCCAGCGCAGCTGTACTCTGCTGATCTCCGTGTGCCACAATTAGCCTTTAAGGAATATGGCAAGGATTCATCCTGTAGAGCAGCACTAAGGCTGCTCTATCTCCTGCCAGAGACAGCACTGGACCCCATACAGCACTGTGGTTGGGTACACAACTTGCTACCAGTTAAAATCCTGCCTCCCACAAAAATGCTCTCCCTGCCCAAGGACTGATGCTGTGTAGTCACTTTTCCACTGCAAATTCGTAGAACAATTTACCTCGGTGCCATACAGTGCACTGGCTTTGGTGGGACAGTGATGTATGTGCTTGAATGTGCAGACGACGCCATAAACCCCAGGACCTCCAAAACACTCATGGTAGAGGGTGCGCAGGCTCCCTGCAAGCTTTGAGAGCAGCCCAGACTGCAGTGCATGTCACTCAGCTTGAGGCTTTTTTCCTAGCTCTGAAACTCAGCTTTCCGCCTGAATCTACAGGAGACCATGTCAGGACTCCATAACTCAGGTCTTGATCTGATGCATGTCATCAGTGCAACTCAGTGGCTTGTCTTCAGCAGATCACTTCAAACCAACAACCTGAGTCCTGCTCAACGGCAGGGATTCCACTGAGAATGGGTGAGAACTGATAGCAAAATACTCGCTTCTTCTTTGGAAACGTTACTCTCTCTTTGATCAACTTTAGGGCATGTAGTGTTTGTGAGAGGTGCCTGCATGGTCACCTAGCCTTCTCCTGCCACACAAGTGATCTAAAATTCCTTTGAGGTCTAAGACTTTTTCCATAGATCAAGTTGAGAGTCTTGTCCAAGCAGTTTTCTTCCTGCTCATTCCTACCTATATCACACACAATATGGGAGCTGGGAGCCATGCTTGGTCCTCCAGACCAAGCAAAAGCAGAGAGGCTGCTCCCACATCTGACTGCTGGTTTAAGTGCAGAACGCTCACTAAAGAATACATGTGCTCATTAAAGAATATATGAAATGATCTGTCTGCACTCCTAGATGAATCTTCTCATCCTCCTCTCACCTCCAGAAGGCCATCTAAGGAGTATGGAGTAACTCCAAACCCTGTCACCCTACACCAGCTCCACTAGCCTGTGGGACAAGGAGAAGTGAACCCACGTTGGCCAAACCTTTGGGGGGGTCTTTGGAGAAAACACCCCTGGAGCCCCTAAAGAGAAAACAAAATGAGCCTGTGATTCACATGAAATAGGCTTTGAGATCGCTCTGGTCTCTACCCCAAAACATCAGCTCGAGGGAGATGAGGAAGCTGTGATTCCTGTGGTTGGGTTCTCCTCACCACTACCGAAACAACAAACACAAGCACATTGGTGTATTTCATGTAATGTGGGCACCTGCAAAACTGGTTTGCTTTTTTTTTCTCTCCTTTTTTTCTTTCTTTTTTTTTTTTTTTTTTAACCAGAAACCACAAAAGACACAACTCTGAGTCACAGCCAACCTGAAAAACAAACCCACACTTCTGGATGAACTCCCCCCCAAGACATTCTACTTCAAAACATTGTTTTCTAACCACTACTAATAACCCACTTTGTAATCTACTTTATCTAAACATAATTTCCCATTAAGTGAAGTAATTAATTTTGCTTATAATCCTACTCCTGACGGCGTTTTATTCAGGGCAGGAGAAAAGACATCCTCAGAAAACAACGCAAACAAAACACACATGGGGAGGTCAGAGGAAAGTCAAAGATAAAAAGAATTTGTGAGATCCTGGGACACAGAGAGCTTAGGGATCAGCCCCCCAGATGGTATAAAACACCTGTATAAACCAGGTGAGAAGTGAGACATCTCTGGGATACATCCGAATTCGTAAGGAACTATTGCTATTGCGCTTTATCATTAGTCAAAAAAGCCACAAGGACTACAATGCCTGGGCAGACGGGAAAAAAAAAATAACCCATGAAACTGTTACATGACCTAGATTTCGTTGAAGAACTGCGGAAGTAATATTTTTTCAGCAGCATCTGCTGCCGTTTCTTTTCTATTTCAGAAGTAAAAGAAAAGGCAGAAGTCTTGTTAGTGCTAATACTGGTATAGCCAGCCATACATCATTTACACCCAAAGCGTTTCAGGGCAGGCAGGGCAAAGCACACGCCCTCGAAAGCACGTCCTCACCCTGCGCCTCTGGCTGTGTTTCATTTTTGAGAGAAGAAAATTGGTTTAGCCAAGGAGAAGGCAACATTTGCCCCACTTTTAATATTTCAGGCTGGCTTTTTAACCATGCGGTTTGTTTTATGCAGGTGCAGCCTGGAGCAAGCGCCTGATGTAAGCGTGAGAGAGGGTCTCCGAGGGCACCCTTCTCCGTGTGCTGGTGGTTCTGCTTGCAACAGCTAATCGCGCTACACCAATCTCAGCAACTGTTGACACAAAATAGGTGGAGATCAGGTCTGTGCAAGCACAAAATACCAGAAAGGCAAACTATATGTAAACACACTTCAGATAGCTATGACAAGAATAGACCAAAACCTGACTTGCAAAGCAATGACAAACGATTACTTTCCCCTTCTCTCTCTCTTTTTTTTTTTAAATATATAGTGTATTTATTTATTTATTTGTTTTAGATATTGAGGGTATTTTACCTCACAGAAGCATCTCTCGCACTAAAAAGGAATCAAGCCCCAAGAACTGTATTTACATGGTGCAGAGCCATCACAACATGGCATTTCACAACACAACAGTGTCCTGGATGTTGGGGGTTTTTTTAAAGATAAATTCTTGTTTTGAGATGGTGCACACCTGAATTTCAGCCTTTTAAAATAAAAAGTAGCAAACAAAGCCTTCTGACCCCTACCCTGATCCTGAAGAGCAAAGCTAGGGCAGGAGCAGAGAAAAGAGCAAACGGCGCATGTTTGCACAGAGTTGTTTCATCTTATTTCCCTGACACCTGACAGCGCATTCGTTACAGAATATTAATGCACTGACTAAAAAAAAAAAAAACTTTGTTAGGTATAAAACCACCCCAGGAGAGGATGGAAGCCCCAGTGGAAAACAGGGGCTTTTTTTGACTGTGTATTAACTTCTCAAGTGCTGAGCACCTTTAGTTAGTCAAGACTATTGGCAGGTAAGTACATTTGTCCTGTGCAATGCTCTATGGTGGAAACTGACCTTTCTCCCTCTCAAAAAAGCATCTGTGTGAAAGATACAACACTGGTTATTTTATTTGTTCAATGCCACTAATTAGTCTGTTATTTCATGCAAAATAATTCCACGTTTACTCTAGAGATAAATGATGTTTTTCTCTGCTTTTTTCCCTCAGCCTGAATCCAGGGTTTTTCAGAGCAATGGTTAGGGGAAACATTTTCCCCTTGGTGCTCCTGGACAGGGTGACCCCTGTTTTTGGGATAGTTTGGGTTGTGTGAGTACTGCCAAAGCAAGAAACCCAGGGTCTATCAGCTCTCCAGGGCAAAAGCCTTTCCTCTGCTCAACCTGAAGTCCTGGAGGCCATGGGGAGCATTTCTCCAAAAATCTCTTTATCCACCTTCTCGTAGCATCTCCCTCTTTTGGAAGAACACTCGTGTTTCACGCCAAAACTGTATCACTACTCCTTAGAGCCGAAACCAAATCCCACACATTTAAACCCCCACACTGTATTTTTACATGGTATTACTGACCTAAAAAAATACCAGCCTTAAATCCGGTGATACGGCAGTACCTGAAGGCTCTAAATTCACAAGTCTTCCCCCTGTAAGCTATTTGCTCAGCTTTTCTAATAATACCTTGCCTGCCTGGCAGCTCTCCAGGACTGTCTAAGGCAATATGCAAGCTAAACATTTTTTTGTCTGATTTCAATATTTTCTTATGAGTAACTACATAGGATTTTACCTGGTGAGTATTCCTGATTGCTGTAATTTAAGAACAGAGGAATAAGGTACAGATGTAATACTATTATTACAATTGGCATTCAAGGTGAAAGGCATAACAATTAGCTAAGACTTAGTGAAAACATAAATGTAAAAATCTGCTTGAAAAGCCCAGCACACGGTATGTTTATAACAGCTAATTTACTGCACATATTACAAATTGCTCCAAGAGTATAAGAATTCATCTAGTGAGAGCCTTTCTTTAATAGTTTTCTTGGTGTTTTGTTGGGGTTTTTAGGGGGTTGGGGAATGATTTTCACATTCCAAACACCCACTGTCTTATTTTACTCTGAAAAAGTATTCCGTAAATATATATCCATTAAACCTGAAACATAGATCCTTTCTTATTTCTATTTTTTCCTGCTTTCTCATGTACTCCCATTAACAAAACAGTGTTTAAGCAACATCTGTATACGTATTCTTGAATCACATAGAGAAGATAAGTAAACAGTTTCCAAAATCTGATGGTTAAGTTCGTATTGCTGAAGTTGAGAGGATAATTTGTGAATGTTTTAACATTTACAAGTAAATAAGTACTTGTATTTACTGTATCTGATTACTGAGGAAAGTATTTGTTATGTTCTTACACAGATTCAAATTGCATCTTGACCTTTTCTCGTTTAATCTGTTTACCGCAACAAAAGCAGTAATAGATACATCTGAAAACAAGCAGATATTTTACTTGCCCAGGATTAAAAATCCCTGCGTGCGACGTGCTCTGCAAAGCAGCAAACCAAGGATCTTGCCTATTTTTTGTATAACCTGTGATTTGGTAGGCAGAGAGGGTGAAAATCCACCCCTGTGTATAGGACCAGCACCTGCTTGTGCTATGCTCCCTCCCTGCCAGCCTCCTCCCCCACTTACACCCTAAAAATAGCACTTAAGTGGGACTAAAGTGGTGTACTGGTCATGTGCTGGCCTTTTGCTCAGGGTGAGTATCACCCTCAGTGAAGGAACTGAGTGAAGATGATGTCTATGCTGAAGGCCCAGCCCCATGAAGGAGCCTTTCCATGCCCTCCAAAGGGCTGATGTGGAGCTCAACTCGTGGGCACCACCAGACAGCATTAGCACTTGGGTTTTCAGATGTTTGGGGTGTGCTTCAGATGCACTGAACTCCAAGCATGCTATGGTAAAAAAAAAAATACAGCGGGAAAACAAGCCCGGGTCTGTTTTTCAAAAGGTGGCAAGGGCAGAGCCGTGCAGCTTCTTATTCCCCTGCACTTCTGCGGAGGAGTGGACAGGGGCTTTCTGCATCTGCCCCATCTGCATTTGGCCCCATCTTCATCCCTCCCCATCTGCCCCATCAGCATCCCTCCATCTGCATCTCCCATCTGCCCCATCAGCGTCTTCCTCCACCTGCTCCATTTGTAACCCCACCATCTGCAAGCTGGGCCAGGCATGACCAGCAAACAGATGGGAAGGACACCCCACGTAGTAGTGCTCCCTATTCATTACTGGGTGCTGGGGAGCAATCCCCCATAAGAAGTGCAAAATCCTCCCATTCCTGGTATGCAAGCCTGCCTGTGCCATGGCAAAGCTTTCACCCCCTACCCCGTGCGACTACTGCATCAAAGGTCTACCACTACCTGCAAGCAAAGAAACTGAGAAAGGAGAACGTTTCCTACCAGAAGGGACCTGTGATGGTGCTAAAAGAGTCGTAAAGGATTTCTGGGTGTCTATACCCTGAGCTGGCTGTGCTACGTAAACTAAGGTCGCCTGGTCTTCCTACTGCAAATCCATCTCAAGCTATTTTAAACTCATTTTCAGGCTGGTCTTCCAGCCTTTTAAAAATTTCTTCCTTACAAAGTTTCTGCAAAAATAACTTCAGCTGCCTCCAAGAATGAAGCTAGGGAAATTTACATTATTTGATCATTTTTTCCAGTGTGTTTGGTTGCAGTTTGGGTTCGTTTTTTTTTCTTTTTGCAAGCCTAGGAAATTATACACAAAATTGACATTTACAGAAGCCAAGGTCATAAAATCAAGAACTCAAGAGTTAGGAAACTGTTTTAGTATTAGAGCTGCTTGTGCTCTGTTCTTTGATCTACTTTATATGCAAACAGTCCAGTCACCAGTTCACGGCACAATTTTTGATAGGGCCCAATGCCTCAACCAGCCCAATGATGATTATATTTGCTATAGGAACAAGCCAGGGGAACATAGAAAAAATGATTTCTACAGGAAATAAACTTAGTCAAAGTTGAATGAATAAGGCAGCAAATGGCAATAAAAGCAAAGCAGCCCTGGCTGAAGCAGCTGAACACTGCACTGGAGAAGAGGACTCGGCTCTGCTGCTGCCTTGGACTGCTCAGGAGCTACCAAGTAAATCATGAAACCCAAACTTTTCTCCAGCAGTCACTGATTTCTCACATCTCTCCTCCATACCTAACACAGGAGTTTGACAATATAAGACACTGATGCACTCAAAACTTGGAGTTTCCACTGAAACTTGGAGCTTCGGTGGTCACAGGGACTTAATTATGGATAACTTACTATCATTTTAAGTCATCCCAGACCAACTCAAAAGCAGTGGTTGTGCTGGACCTCGATCTCCCTGAGCCTCACTTGTTCACCTGTGAACCAGGACAACACTATTCTCTCTCTTTTTGAAGGAGAACTGTAAAAATATCATGCAGACCTACAACCTTTTATGCATATATCGGCAAGTGGAGGTCAGGGGAGGACTTGTGTATTGCAGCAGTAAGTGCCATAGGAAAGCCCAGCAGTAATTATTAATTCCATCTTCAAGCACACTTTGAATACAGCTCAACAAACGAAGCACTGAAGAATGAGGGGAAGATAAAATATTGACTAGCTGCTCCATCATTGTCTGGTCTGTGCCCTAGATAGCACCAGGGTGTTTTGGAAAAAGCAGAATGGAAACACCTAATAAAAGCCTGGAGCTTTAAGGATTTAAATTTTCAACCTTAATCACTACTTCTAAGACAATTTTAATGCAGTTTTACGCAACTCTATTCAGAGAGGTAGACACATATAGACATGCACATATAGAGAGGTTATATAGGCACATTATTCTACAAACATAGACATTTGTCTGCGTGTACCTACATTTTCCAAAAATATAAACAAGCATCTGACACCTAATGCAGCGCTTGATGAGAATTGCTCTCTCTTCTCCATAGAGTACCACCAGTAATTATTTACCATTAGTTCTTAACGGGAAGAGATTCAGCTGGGATGTCGTAAACAAGACAACAGTATAGATTGTTCAATATAGCCAGGCTGGCTCTCAACTGAGGTAAGAAGTGATTGGATCACACTGCCTGGATATTTCAATCATAGCTTTTATCACCAGGGAAAAGCCCCTTATTAACCTGTACCTGGTCAGGTCCCTTCCATGTCCATACATGCAACACTGTCAAGCTCATACAAGTGCCCCCTCTAGTTCACATTACCGTGCTTCAAACCCTAAACTGCTGCGGGGTTAAACGACTAACAAGACAGAGACCTAAAGGGTTCATTTAGACTAACAACATCTTGAACTTTGCTACCTTCCTACCTGCCATAGATTTTTTTTTTTAATTTGTAACAGGGTAAGGGTTCCCTCTTGCCACGACAGAAAAAGATGGTCCTAAAAGGCAACACTGATCATTCAGTAGTAAAATAGTGGTGTATGAAAAAATAAAATTAAAAATAAAAATAAGGAAAGTCCTCTGCATGGATTGCTTCACTATTTCAAAAAATTAGAGCAACCCAAGGAAAAGGATCAAGTTAAAACTGTGGTACTTTTAAAGGCATGTGCCCTACCACCAATACATTTTCTGGCACATCTCATACCACCACCCCATTCCTGTGACTCCTCCACCATCAATAGGAGTTGTGTGCATCAACCCGGGGAGTCCCAAACACCGGGCAGACCGTATGTGAAAAGCACCATTTTTTTCTTTGCAGCAGAGAACTGAAGTATGCAACCAGCACATACTGCAAAGGCATTCAAAATATGACAAAAAGAATTGTTCAAATGCTTTCAATCTGCAGAAAACAAATGCTCTCTTCACTGACTGCTCTGTGGCAAACTTCTAATTTCATCCAGAAAATCCAGCATTCCCAGTCTGGGCTAACGACCATGCTACCAGACATGAGTTTATGTTTTTCATGCACATTTCATGTATTCCCACATGCTGTGTTGCTGCCAATAATTTATGACTGATCTGCACCCAGCCTGCCCTTCAGCATTTTATTTAATCTCTGCAACAGTGATTTACAATGACTCATCATTAATACAAAAATGTACATGTGTGTTAACAAGTTTGGAAGAATCTAAGGAGGAAGGCAAAATTTTTTGCAAGTTGTGGCTGAATGACTTATGAGCCTGCTGAAGAATAGCAAAACTAACCAGAAACAATATGTTAGCTCTTCCCTGCAGCAAACAATTTAGGCAAGAAGGGTTCCTTCTCCTGTATACCACCTTAGAAGAAAATGGATTCAGCAAAGGGAGAGGGTCGTCCCATACGCCCCAGGATTTGGGAGGAGCTGAGCAGCTTGTTGGTGACCCCATGGCTGGATGTTCCCTGAGGATGCACATGTGCCTGGCAGCCTCCTTGTTCCTTTGCATCCACTTAACAGGGGTTGAATTATGATATTTTGGCATCTCTGCCCACCACCTGTGATTTAAGAAAGCCCTGGCTGTCTCTATAGCATTAAGTCTTTGTGGGGATGGGGAGAGAAGGAGAATTGCCTCAATAATTTATACAATTGTAACACCACAGCAGAATTACCAAACTAGCTCAAGCAGAGGAAGCCTGCCCTACATCCACAAGACTTCAGTTATAATGTATTTTGACCTACTTTTTTTTTTTTCCCCTTGCACATAAGGAACTTATAAAAACACAACTGACACAAAGTCAAAGTAAGAACTTCTCAAATTCGAGGTGAGATGGGTACTGAAAACCACCCTGGAAAGTCACTTGGGAGAAATTCCACCAGCTTTAGTTCAAAGCATCCCATGCTCATCATCTTGAAAAACATCTTTGATGGCCCAGCCTAAACCGACACATTTACCCACACCAAATCCTATGCTCCCGGACCCCTCTGAAGCAGCACACACTTGCTTCATCCCATCGTTAAGTAAGCCCCCGATGAACATACACAGTTTCTCAACTGGCCAAAGCACCTATCATTAAACTGAAGGACAACCATACAAATTAGGGGACCGCCTGGATGAAGGCTGGAGGATGTAAAGCTGAAGGCAACACTAATTTTTCCTGGTTGAGCCAAAATACCACAGGTTCCGTTTCCTTATAACACGTATTTTATGTTTAATGGTTTTTATTCCTCCGTTTTTAAGAAAGTATTTGGAAGCATACTTCACATACACTAAGTGTTTGGTATTTTCCGTCATTCAGTGTCTTAAGGGGCTTCAAAAAATTGATCTCCCAGGGCTGCTGCGGGGTCACAGAAATTGATAACCCTTACAAGCTATGCTTATGTGAGCCCGCCTGTGTCTCCCAGATAGCGCACTTTGTAAATTAATCCTCCAAAGGCAAATATATTGTAAGTAGCTTGTTATCTCTAAAGTACTAAATTGAAGAATACATGGGATTATATTGACAGAAATTACATTTTCTGTAATGGGGTTTAATATATCTGAAATCTCTCCCATAGGCTCCTACTCTCTCTAAGAGAGGAGGGTTTGTTAATGTAGGTGCAATGGACATCAAGACCAAATTTATTCACTAAAATGGATTAGGCCATGTAATCAGAGCTTCAGTAATATTAATCTCTGACACTTATTGAACGGAAAAAAACCCCACACTTTTGTCTGCAAACTGGCATTCTTCCCTCCCTTTTCCCCATCAGGCTCGCCGTTTGCCTTGGCCATTTTCTGGGTATTACTTCAAAGAGGATAAGGTTTCCCATCATAAACACTAATCTAAAAATATTAGGACAATTAATTAGATACACTTAGTTTTACAAGGTATTAGATTGCAATACACTTCAAATATGACACTTATCTTGGAATAGTGGGAGAAACCTGCGTTTTGATGCAGTAGCAAAAGGCAATAAACTTTTTTTTTAAGAGTTTGTTGTTGTGCTTGTATACTTAAATCACAAGCAGTTTTCACTAGTTGCCTTCACCATGTCCTGGACAATTAGCAAAACCCACAATCCATGGCAGAAACAGCACAGATCCCCACTTCCTTCACAGAAATTACTACTACAACAGACCAAGGTGCTCCAGCAACCCTTACCTGGAACAAATAAATAAAATTACTCCACATCACACTTCATCAACAAAAAGCCAGATTATCCACAAAGTTTATTCAAGCTTTCAAAAACTGTATTTTTAAAACAAACTGGTAAAGAGATAGAAGGATGTCAGTCGAAAAGAAAGACCCCACTAACAACATTTGAAAAAGCATGACAGCATCCCAAAGCAACAATACGCTCTGCAGAAACAGGGTGAATCGCCTCCTTTTTTCACCCAACATCTCAACCTCTTCCAAGACCAAAGTTCTCAAAAATGGACATGGTTTCCTATTGAAACAGACACATTCTTAGCCCAAAGGAGGACTGGTACCCAAACGCAAACACACTGAGATCTGCCTAAGCGATGGGAAAATAAAACCAGCTTGTTTTCTGCATTAGGAAATCTCCTAGTTCCCACAACTGAAACAACTCACCCGGCTATATCCCTTTTGCATCACTAAACTGGTGACGGGGGGGAGCAGACAAGGGCAAGGTGTGTCCTCAAAAATGCAAAGCATTAACCAGAGGGTGCCAGCCAACGTATAGAAACACTAAGGAAAATTACTTACCAATTGTTCACTTGAAGTATAGTGAGCCCTGTGTCTTGTGCCAACTGCTTTTTCTGTTCTTCTGAAGGGTATGGGTGCTATAAGACATCAAAATAAATATATACATTTAAAACAACGCACTTCTTTTTTTTTGCCTACTTTTTATTATTAAAAAAACCCCACCAAACAGCCAGAAGTGTGACATCTATTATTGAAAGGTGAAAATGCTGAGGTGTGTCACTCTTATAATTATTAATGGGCTACTACATCACTTAATTAATGGCAGTAAAAGACAAGCCAATTATAAAGATCAGCGAAGTGGAGAAATAACTGCTTAGGGTACTGGCAGTACCTTGATACTCAAGAAAGATATTTGTTGCATTAGTTGAAAGTTTTTGCACTTGTCTCTAACGACCGATTAGAGTCAAATCACCTTTTTTTTCCTTCCTTTTTCTGTATTTCGCAGAAAAATAAAGAATGTGCTAAAGCACTTCTCTGTAAAACTAAAACACGCTGATGTTTTCTGAGATAGTGAAGACAAATCTTGCCAGTGCCCCAAAATAATTTGCAAATAAGATCAGCATCCTGAACATAAACAAATGCCTGGGTTTTGAACACAGGCCAATGCAAGGTCAACGATCAGCACATTTTTGCCTGCTATTAACATAGCTGTGCTGCACTAATCCTAAGAGGCAGAAAATAAATACTTGTTTAATTGAAGATAATGTTAAAATTCAATCATAAGTTAAGTTTCTTGTGAGAACTTGATTTCTTTCTCAGAAAATTCACTTCTGCATGATTACAGATTGCTTAATAAATCTACAGCAAAAAACACATCCAAGTTTGAAATTTAGAAATATAATTTCTGTTCATTCCTCCCATGTAAAAATGTCGCTGTCCCAAAAGGAAATGGCCAAATATTGCAAAGTAACAATTCCCAGGAAAAACCCTGTTTCGAGGATCTAGCTCAGCACCTAACCTGCATACTCACATCTCAGTACACACATTGGATTCAGACCTGCTCTGCTGCAAGGTACTTAATAACATTTAAATAAAGAAAATTTTATATAACTGGTTAGACCTATCCCAACATCCCATTTAGCAGTCAGTTGTCACTAAGTATTTGCTTTTATACACAACATCCTTTCCGCCCCCCTGTAACATTCCCGTATTCTCGGGATGTATTCTTTGCTGTAATATTACACGAGATGTAAACTGAAACCTTGTAAAGCGTAAGAATTTAAAACCTCGTAAAATTCCACGATCTTATTGGCATCGTAACTATTTAGCAGATTTTATATATTCTTGTAAACAACATAATCTGACATCTAATGGCTATGTGACATGCCTGCATCACCTGACTTTACGAAATGGGAATTTTTGTTCTAACGCCAGTAACTTCCCATTGCCCAACATGTCCATTTCAAAGCCCACCACCGTGGCCATCAGCTACAAAAGGTATGCTTTTTTTCATTCAAAAATGGTGGAGAATTTTCTATTCTTTTAAAAATACTGTTTTCTCAAGAGTAAATCCACAGATAAAACTGCACCTCTGTAAACTACCCCCCGTATTTTCTGCATGTAGGTGAAACAGCTCCAGAACTGCAAAGTGAAAGACACAGAGAAGGGGATATTTAATTTTTTGAATGGATTATTTGCATTTTATACATGCAAAAAAAA
Organism: Todus mexicanus; assembly: GCA_013389965.1. NCBI lineage: Eukaryota > Metazoa > Chordata > Aves > Coraciiformes > Todidae > Todus > Todus mexicanus. Next base: position 84,224 of record WEIS01054469.1, read on the forward strand.
TAGCATGAATCTTGTTGTCCACTGCATGTACACATTCATTTACAACAAACACTTGTGCTTGACTTACAGCCACCTATCTGAACATAATATTTTGCTTCTCTTCCAAAAGAAATCCTTACAGAGATGATTTGTAACATTTTCATCTTTATAGCTTACTTCCCATTTCATTACTTCTCTATCAACCGAGGAAAAAATTATTCTTTTTTTTTCCTTATTTCGCTTTACCACCTTACATGTGATCTAATTTTAAGTAATTGAACAAACTGTGTCTAATTTCATGCAGCAAGCAATAATTACTAGACAGCCTCTAGCTATTGGAATTGAGAACTCTGTCTCCATTAAGCAATTTTCAATTGTTCTGGACTTTTTTTCCACATAGACAAGACTGGATAAAATTAGCCATCAGAATAATACAGTCACTGTAAAAATAATTGCTTTAAAAGTCCCAAACCCCAAATTCCTCAAATTGCAGTATGTTTAAGGTCATATGATTTTCTTTTTTTTTTTTTTCCATAGCCTAGTATAGAATAAACTTTTTATTTCATGATAAATCTATAATTGCCACAATCACATGCCAGCCTGGGACTTCACATCGCTAACCCCTCTTAGCTAAAGGTTCACAATGCAGCAGGCTTTTTAATTATGATTCGGTGTGGTTTAAAACAATCTTAAATGCTGAGCATCCTTATTATATAAGCTTTCTGTGGATCGTCCGAGTTGTTCCTTTGTAGGCAAAAAAAGAAAA
>WEIS01054472.1:190-11026 GCA_013389965.1 Todus mexicanus
GGTTCCAACTGGGGAAAATGCATGTTACGTTGACCTCAAAAGTGGAATTCAAAATTTATGCTGCTACACCCGCCAGCCGAGTGGTCCACGCTCTAATCCGAGGAACCATCTGTGTAGATGTAGGTACAGCACATGGAGAGTTTCAGGAGAGGCACCCTGGACTTAGCATCAGCACAACAGAGACCAAAAAATGGTCTACAGTCAATCCCTCCTGCCTACAAAAATAATTTCAAGTGAAGCTAATGACCTAGGAGGTAAAAAGTAACTGAACCTAGTCCTTAGAGAGGCCCCTGCACTGACCCAATCAGCTGTAATAGCTCAAAGAAGCCACCACAGGCTGCTCAGGGCAGTTTTCCTGAAAATAGACAGCTGTGAACATAGGAGACTACGGTGGCTTCCTGCCAAAAATCTGCATTTTAATAACTTTGTAATTGCATATTTTTGCAATCTGTTGACTCCAACTTATTTTAAGAACATCTAAGGAGTAAACCAGTATCACCACCAGATTTTCTGGTACTTTAAATTTCATAATGAAGTTTGCGACAACTCGGTAATTACTGTGAATAATTCATAATAAGGGTTGTAATGATGTGACACATTTTAGTGAATCCCTGAAATTTAGGATGCTTAAGTGATAAAAACAAAATCAAAATTAAATTCAATAGTAAATATTAGAAGAAAAAAAATAATTAAACTCCATAATTAAAAAAACAGATTGCGAATCCAGCCGGGGTGGTGGTATTGCTATCAAGCTCTTGTAATTTCAATAGAAGTGATTTGCTTTAAAGATGAAGCATAATCATAATGCAAATGGCTGTGATCCTGCAAATGCCAGCATCCATACGCAAAGTCATGCATGTGAGAAGTCTCACTGCCCAATGGACAACTTGTGTGCACCTATTTGCGAGGCTGCGGCCCCAGCCACAGTTTGCACAACAAAATACTTGAAAAAAATTATCCATCTTAATAAAAATAACGTTGAATTAAATCCACTTTTACTTGGACACAGTTTTTAGATTAGCTTTATGGACAATATATTGAGTACGGGATATGGAACAAGCTTCAGATGATTGAAGTCCCTTTGCTTAAAGAAATGGAGTCAAGCATGTCTTGGCTCACTGTACCCTTCTCATCATCCAATACTCTGAACCATGATCCCTAAAACAGGCTTCCAATGACAGCTACAAGACCCCTAACTGCAGTATTTCTATCATGTACTAATATGATTTAAGATTATCTTGAAAATCTTGTGTCCATCTTCTCCACAAAGTGGTGGTGTAGTCATCTCTTGCCTATGTATCTATAAATAGATAATGCCACCTTTTAATCATAAGAGAAAACTTGTGTTAGGTTAACCTCTATAAACTATACCTATTAAAGAAGCATTTATGTTGTTATATAAAATAGGACTAAACAACATCATATGTACAGGAATTTTTTTGTAATAACAGGACTTTTTTGGTCATTGTCCAGCCTTTGACATATAGACCAATGTTCAACAACATAGTATAGTAAGAGCTAATGGAACCATGATGGGATGTAGCATCAGGTTGAAATTGAAATAATAAGCTTTTTACCTCTTCAGTCTATACAGACACTGACCGATCATTCAAAGTCAACGACTTGAACTCCACTGCTTAAGTAGAATAATAACAAATTCAGTTTTGTATGTGTAATGTCTTTTTCCAATTTTAAGTCAAAATTTTAACAACTCAAACACTTGTTGTTCCATTTCATGAATGGAAGAATGAAAGTCCAGTTCTCTCATCCCTTTTTTTCAGGGAGGCAGCAGGCTGAAATAAAAATCAAGTCTCTAGCTTCCATGACTGCATCTAAGGAATCATCTCATAATAAAGCAGACAACTAGTTACACCCTAAAACGTATGTCTCCAAAGCTTGCTCAGGCTGAACGGGCAGTGACTGACTGCTTTTCTTTCCCCTTCCTGAAAAGCAGTGATAAAAGCCCTTTGTGGGCAGGTGAATTTGCCAGCCCCAGGGTAGACTGGGAGGGACAGTGAAAGACTACCAGAGGTGTGCGTTAAAGTATAGCTGCACAAGTGGTCAGCTCAAGAGATTAAGAGTTTTTGGTTGTCCCCTCCCAGCCCCAACCTGAGTTATCATTCCCTGCCATTACAGTTATATTACACTCAGTAAGGTGTATGTGTTTATTAGAAAGAGAGCAAGACAGTGCTGGTTGACAGATTGTGGTGACAGATTTGTCACATATAATGATATATGGATGTGATTTTCATTCTGCTTTGCAAAAGGGAACAGCGTTTTCACCTAATTCTGAGGAATGTAAAAAATGCAAGGAAGGTTGGTCTGCTTTTTTTACCTGAAGATTTAGCAATGACCTTCCTGACTGCTTGTTACAATTATTTTTCTGTTATCTCATTAATTTCTTAATTATTCTCTTTGATAGCCACTACATGTAACTTAGCCTTTCAGTTTGGAACAGGATCACTTAGACCCAACGAAGCCCCTAATGTACCAATTTTCACCAACAAGGAAGGAAATATGGAGGAAAAAATGAACTAGAGTTACAAATATAATACTGGTCCCTCAGTACAAGAGAATAAACATATCCTAGAAGGACAGCAGCCATGGCAGATAAGACAGATCAGTGATATACGTGGGATTCAGACTCCCCCCACCTTTGTAACACAACTCTTCTAGAGGCTGAGAAAACACAGAAGTCTTTTCACCCCTTGTCAGATCCAAGAAGCAAACTGAAGAGCTTTATTCACTAACAAATGTGAAGTAACAGACAGTGAAAGACCATTCTTGAAAGGTTCTCCACCATTCATCCACTAAGAAACTTTCATTGCTACAGCAGCAATAGCAACACTTTCTAGCAGGGGCTTCTGGCAGCTGCTTCAAGGCTCAGTGATGCCACAGGAGGAAAGTAACGTTTAATTTTAGTTCTTTACTGGTGGGTGGGAGGGATGGGAATGTAACAAATGACCCCTGACACAAGGTATTTCATGGAGAATTGACCATTTGGGATTAATGGTCCTCTGCTGCATTTGGGCTATAAAGTTTTTCAGCCAGCCATTAATTTTCAAGAAATGCTCTGTGCCTCAGTCATTATTACTTGAATAAAAATATATATTGTATATATGGTGAAATCAAATTATGGCTAGAATTTCGTCAAGCACAGATATGGGTGTAAATTTAGTGTGTTATTAAAGTTTTCGTCTCACCTTTAGATAACTGTAGTACGGTACTAGGAATGACTGTTACGCATGCTCAAGGAGAACACCCTTGCATTGCCCTTGTGTAGAGCGATTACAGGATTACAAACCACAATAACTATTTAAAAAAACCCCAACCAAAACATCATCAACTACCTTAATCTTTCTGTTATGGTCATGAAGAAAAGTAGTGTATATATACGCACAGATGTTCACTGTAATTGCATCCAACAATATGTACACTTATCACACAAAAATATATACAGTATATTAAACACAGAGAGCAGTGTGACATGTTTGCAATGAATTTGGGCTGACTGCATTAATTATGTGCACCAAAAGCTGTAAGTGCATAATGTAGATCAGCCTAAAGAAAGGCTAATAAACTCTCCTATCACACTTATGTTCCCTGTTTTTTGCTGCACACTGCAGGAACGCCTCTTTCTAAAAAGGCATTTAAGAAAATTTTATTGAAGCTATGACTTGCAAGCCTGAGTCTGCAAAGCCAGGTACTTCAGCTGCCATCCGTGAGACCATACAGTGATTTGAGAAAGAGAAAGACTATAACCAATAAAATTTTAGAAGCCTCTATAAATGACTTAAAATAGATTTTCTATAGAAGTGCCTTGACTTGAAAATCTAATGGTAAGGTCTGGACCCATGATAGGTATATGGTCCAGTATAGTCAGTATTAATGTAAGCTTTTTACCAACAGAGAGAAAGAATTTACAAGCTTACCAGATTACAAAGCATCTAGGTAGAGTCAAGAATGATCCACAGATATCTCACTCCAAAATCTTCAACGCTTTCTATGTATACCGAAATGATGTTAATTTACATCTGGAGGCCTTTTACCCTGATGAGACGCACTGTTTTTCTTCCAGCCAGCCCAGAGCAGCACACCTGCTGAAGGAGGCTGTGTCCGGCTCCGCTGAGGACACAGCAGAGCACATACCAAGTTTGAGGTGACAAAGCTAAAAAAGGAGAGGTGAAACTTCAACCTCACCCCTACAGCAGCCTGGTCTCCAGCAGCAATAGGCGACTAATGCTGGACACCGAGCTCCACGCTGCCCCTCAGCATCTGAGGTTGATGAGGTATCTGTAGTGCGCCCCAGGTCACCCCAACACACCTGAGGGGTGATACTGGCTTTTACACTCTTTTTACTATACCACTTCTAGAAACTGAAGGACGTTCTAAATCCATATCAACAACAACATCCACTTATTGAAAGGCAAAGAGGTATATTATTTATGCTTAAATGCATATTACTTAATTTCAATTCACAGGCACGCTCTCTCCAACCGTCTCTCTCAACTCCCTTTGTCAGTGCAGTGCTTCCTAGCATCTTCCCTCTCATATCCACCCTTTGGTCATCTCCCCATCATCTCCAGCATGGGCAGACACGCTCCCCCTGCATCCAGCTATTGCACTCATTCCTCTCACGCTCCCTTCCCCACTCCAAGAAGTGCCTTCTCCCTTAGCAAAGTAACAACCTGAGTTTTACAAGCTATTCTGCACCTGCAGTTTGTCAAGTGAGGAGGGAGTTTGCCCCAAACACAAGAAAATGGGCCTGTTTTAGAAAGAGTTTCATCTTTCTAAATCATTGGCTATTCCTATCATCTTCCACAACGGTCAGCCTCATGCATTGTTAGCTCTGTAGATCACAGAAAGACTTTGAAGCAGTGTGATATTAAATGCTCTAAAAGACAGAAAACCAGGACATGGCCCATTGTAACGTGAGTTCTATACTAATAAAGAGCCAGTGAAATAATGACTTGCTATCTCCACGCTTCATGGACGTATTTAAAATAAAGGAATTAAGATTGCACATTCTGATTCACCTTGGACTTCTTCAGTCTTGCACTTAATGTAGTCACTGATATGCAAAACAATTTTATCAAGTCTCAAGAGATTATTTTGACTGGTACTAATGACTGAACCAAAAAAACGCTGGTTTGACCAGTCTCTGACACTGAACAGCAGCATATTTAGCCCTAAATTTGCATTTCCTGGCAACTGCCCATTTACCGTGAACATGCACAGCTGGTAAAAAGGTGTTTTGTAAGGACACAACACTGGACAAAATGGATTCTCAAGTCCTAGCACATGTCCACCCCAGGAATCCAATGTACCACAACTGAGAAAGTGGCCAAAGTTTTCTTTCCTTTTTCATTCTTTGTACAAAATTGCAACTTGTTCTACACGCTGTGCTAACCCATAAAAGAATCAGAAAGCAAATAAAAATTTCTGCCATAAAAGTGATGAGCAAATGTAGCAAATATTTGACGTTGCAATTTCTGTCATTGGTGCTTTAAAAGCTGGTGAAAAATGCATGTCCACCTTAGAAGACAGTGAAATTCATTAATGAAGGTTAATAGTAATTACTACATTTAATTCATCAAACAGATGGAGCATAAGAGATCATATGGTGTGAAAGATACAATTCAAACAGTCTTGGTGTCTTGGAAAAATACAAAAATAATAGAGAAGAAAAATATATTTCTATGCCATGGATTAAAATCCTTTTGTTTTTTGAAGAAGAAGAAAGGCAGGATGACACCACTAGATGATACATGCACAAACATACTTGGGAAATAATTAGGTAAGAAGAATCATACTTCAAGTAGACAGATGCAGCTAATGGTCAAACTGATTATTACAAAGCAGTATGTCTTACCAGCATTTCAAAGAAACATTATCAGCTGGAAGATGGAGAAAACAGCAGTGCTAGTAAAAAAGTAAAATTATTTTTAATTTTTTTAAACAAAATTAAAATTATTTTTTAATATTAACTTATATATATGTATAAAGAATATATAAAAAAAGAAAATGCTTTCCCTCATAGCATGATTATAAGGAAGTAACAGCCCTAGCTGTGACCACCAGCTAACACAAATCCACTTGCCTTTACTGCAACATCCTCCTTGGCTTTATTTTCCTCTGTTCATCAATGTATTCCATTCTTTTTGTAAGTCTTTTTTGGAAGATTAAGAGCCTTTTGAGGTAGGGATTGTAGATACGCTGTATGTTCATACACTGCCTTTTTAAACCTTGGCTATAGCTCCTAGACATCACATCAATGACTGAAAAATGAAATTTCATTAGCTTAGCAATACAACTGTGGTGGGTTGACCCTGGTTAGATGCTAAATGCCTACCAAAACTGCTCTATCACTCCCTTCCTCAACTGGACAGCACAGAGGGAATATAATGTAAGGCTCATTTCATCTGAGATAAGGATAGGGGAAGATCACTCACCAACTACCGTCACAGGCAGATTTGATTCAGGGAAATTAAATTTATTACCAATCAAATCAGAGTAGGATAATGAGAAATAAAACAAAATCTTCACACCTTCCCCTCAACTTCTCCCTTCTTCCCAGGCTTAACTTTACTTCCAAATTCTCTACTTTCTCCCCAGTAGTAGAACAGGTGGACAGGGAATAGGGGTTGTGGTCAGTCCATCACATGTTTCTGCAGTTCCTTCCTCATCAGGAGGAGGACTCTTGACACTCTTCCCTTCTCTATTGTGGGGTCTCTCCCATGGTGGACAGCTCTCCACAAACTTCTCCAATTCGCATGGAGTGCAGTTCTTTACAAACTGGTCCAGTGTGGCTCACTTTCATAAAACTGCCTATTCCAGCATGGATTCCCCACGGGGTCACAAGTCCTGCCAGCAAACCTGCTTCAGTGCGAGTTCCTTTTTCTCCACAAGTCCTGCCAGGAGCCTGCTCTAGTGCTGGCCTCCCATGGGGTCACAGCCTCCTTTAGGCACGTCGACCTGCTCTGACGTGGTGTCCTCCACAGGCTGCAGGTGGAGATCTGCTCCACTGCTAACCTCTATGGGCTGCAGGCGGACAACCAGCCTCGTCGTAGTCTTCATCATGGGCTGCAGGAGAATCTCTGCTCTGGCACACGGAGCACGTTCTCCCCCTCGTTCACTGACCTTGGTGTCAGTAGAGTTTTTTCTCACACATTCCCACTCCTCTCTCTGGCTGCAATTGCACGGATTTTTCTCCCCCTACTAAAATATGTTATCACAGAGGGGCTACCACCATCGCTGATGGGCTCAGCCTTGGCTATCGGTGGGTCTGTGTTGGAACCAGTTGGCACTGGCTCCATTGGACACAGGGGAAGCTCCTAGCAGCTTCTCACAAAAGCCATCTCAGGAGCCTATCTGCTACCAAAGCCTTGACACACAAACCAAGCACAACCCGGGAGATGTAACGTGGATAGATATTTAAATATACAGTTTGATTTTAGAACCACAAATCCAAATACTTGCAAAAACGTTAGCAGTATAATCTGTGCTACACCTAAGCAAATTAAGGCTGGATTAAGGGGTGAAAATAGTAGTCTTTATTTCCAAGACTTTTGGACATTTTTACCTGTAACAGTTATTAAACATAGGTATTGGAGGGAATTTGCTAAGCACCTCTGAAAAATTGGGTCACACAATACAGGGCTACATTTTGGAGTATAAACATTTTGGTCATTGTGGCATGGAAGTGCATAGTTGGGGAAAAATACCTGACACCTCTTGCATTTTAAGCCTGTACTGTACTATTACTTTCCACATCAGCCAAAACCCCTTCAACTTCCTTTTGCACATGAAAAAGAATCTGTCAAACACCGAGAAGCCATTATAAGTTCCTGTGTAATGAATCCCTTATGATTGCAATAAATGTATTTTAGCTCTAAAACAAAACAAATCTGAAATTAGTAAGTATTTCGCCACGTTCTTGATTGTTGTACAAAAACAAAGCCCATTGGGCAGCCAAAGAAGAGCTATAGCAATATAGCCTCTGATAGTTTTAAAAGTTTTTTTGCCTAGGTTTAAAAATAATTAAAAATGGTGGAGGAAAAGAATTTGGTCACAATGCTTTGAATGATAACATGATATCAGCTTGAGACCATTAGCTACTCATTAAAACAATACCGCAGTATTTTTTCCTACATGTCAGTCCTCATATACACAGATTTTGCGTATGCACAATATATGCATGTATTTCACAAAATAAACCAAAAGCCCTGTTAATAGCGTCATTTAGTCATTGATGCTGACAGTGAACATGAGAATTAATTGCCTCCTTTGTACTCATCCATTAATAATATCTAATTTTAAACACTTGCTCAGCAGCTATTTTTTCCTCTTGCTTTGTCTGCCTCTCTGACGCTGAGGTGTTTTGTATCAGACCCTTGAATTACGATTCTGCGAGTGGTTTTGCCGGTGGAATATTCTGAACTCGACTCAGTACTGTGTTTATTCCAGCAGTGCAGAAAGGTTTCTGTCTGATGCACAGTTCAAGTTGTGGCAATGCTGAGTTCAACCCTGGTGTTTGAGAAGCTTTGAAATCTCACAAGGTGAGAAACAGCATGAGCTTGCTCGATCTCAGTATTCAGGCCTTTTGTTCACTCCTGACTGAAGAGGTGAGGACTTTGATGGGCAAAGAGAAATTTCAGGCCAAAACCCTACAGTGAGATGTGGCCTCCAGAAAGGTTAATGTGCTCTTCAAAACAGCAAAGACAGATTGCTGCTCGTGAGTAGCACTGTGATTCACTTAGCTGAGGCTTACGAAAAAGAATTTTGCTCCTTCTGCTTTCCAATGCCTTTCATCACTCTTCATGTAGGAAAGTAAATAGCTGATGCTCGCCCAGCACCTGGCCAGTCATTGCCCTGTCCATAAATCAGACTACAGCAAACATCACTTTCTACACAGTGTAATCAGGACACAAGTTCCCACTTGATGGTGTTTTCAGCTGTCATGTTTCCATATTTATCTTGTCTTTTGGAAATCAATCCTACACAATATGAATGTGGAGATGTGGAAATGAAGAAGAGAGACATTTGCACAGTATCACTCCTCAAGTTTACTTATCTTGTAAATCCATAAGGCACCTCCTGTACTCACGTAATGAGCACGGTATAAATACAATATAAAAAAGAAAGATATTTTCCCTGCAAAGTAAAATCACCAACAAACTTTTCAGCCTACTAAATGCTAGAAAAATGCATGGAAAAGAGATGCCCTCTCAAATAATTTAAGGCAATATATTTATGCCAGTGTAACACATTGGGTATGCTTTCAGTATTAAAGGGAAAAAAGTTTTCCTTAAGACTCAAGCTATACTGAAAAAGAATCATCAAAAAAGCCATTTATAGTGGAACAAAGGCTTTCTCTTACAGAATTAGATCTGTACAGAGTGTGTTTACAGACCTGTATAAATAAAGCCATTATATTAATTCAGTATTAACTACTTCAAAGTCCTGCTGTAATTAACATGTAATTGATAGAGCAATCTGTTTTCCAAGATGGTTTGCATTGGTCATGACAGGCTATTTACTTCCAAATGCTGAAACTCATGATTCAGCTTCCTTTTAAGTGGCCCAAGGAAGATTTGAAGATAAGCAAAGAAAGGGCCTCAGGACTTCCATCAGTGTCAACAGACAAAGATGAATATATATTTTTTAAAACTTTGATAAACTCTTTAACATGGCTTCAGCTCTGTCTTATTTGCATTACCTGCTGTCATCCCACAGACAAGCATAATGCAAATGCATTCCAATAATGAAGTTTTCTCTAACAGTCCCAAGAGTCAGCATTCATAAAACTTTCTTTAGACATCTAATTTGTCTAAAGAAGAGTAATTCCAGAATTGCACAGAATAACCTCATCGTTGCCTTCTACCACAGAGGAACTGAGTTGTCTGACGTTGAACCTCTAGACCATACCTAAACTAGAAGCACAGTGAAGTGATTCAAATTAGGTAGTGGAGATGCCTCTAAAAAAAGGTCTCTTGAGGACACTTCTAAGCCACTTTTGATTCACTGCTTATGAGCTTCTTGGAGATTGTGAATCATGAGGCCGTGGAAGGCCAAACAGCAGTGATGCAGAGAAGTGGAAATAATTATAGTGCCCACCTTGGAAGTGAAGTAATTCGCTTCATATCCTGGATGCACCGAATACCAGCAGACCTTTTAAAGCGACCTGAGATCTGTATTCCCTGGAAGGAGAGGCCAGGATTGAAGAGGGGGATATCTTCTCTGTTTGCAGCTCACTATTTTCAGGTTCAACAGAATTCAATTTGGTGTCATCCATGGGGCAAATTTCTAAGGGAAGCAGACCACTAAGTAGCTTTTGGTAAGAAATGCCAGCTGATATTCCTTTTTGCCACCTCACCGGCAGATGCTATGCAGTGGAAAAATCAAGAGACAGCCAGAACACAAGTGAAGTTTAAATGAGACTGGGGTGAATCATGACTGCAATAACCAGCTCACCTGGAGCACGTTTCCTATGTGTAGACAGGAGCTCAATCAAAGCAGTCTGGTATAAATGGTGTGATTTTACAGGGAATGACTTAAGCTAACTCAGCCTGGTATGTGAACATTTTGTGTTGATCAAAACTTGAAAAAATCAATACAAAATGAAAACTCAACTGGTCAGGCTTTGAGTAGTGGCAGAGTCTGACACTTAGATTCGCGCTTCACTGGCAGACATCTCCTTTCAGATACAGGTGTGTCTCCATCAGACTGCTCATTTCACCTGCTTGGTGCAGCAGATCTTTACATTGCCTCTCCCTTACTTTCTTTGGAAACAAAAATTAACCACCTTAGCTCAGCCGACCAGCTGAAACTGGTAAA
>WEIS01054480.1:0-14545 GCA_013389965.1 Todus mexicanus
CCCAGAGTGGCTCACAGGGGCAGCAGTGAATAAAGTCCCCTGCATCCCGTCCACCCCCACTCCTGCGCACCATCCGCGCTCATGTACGGAACACACGTGCGCGCTCACAGACACACAGAGCTCACTCCTCTGCTTCGAAAGGACCCTGGCGTACAGTCAGTGCTGGTCAGCAACACAGTGCACACATCCCAGCCCGTCCCACATCCGCAATCACCATCACATGAAGGACGCGTCTCGCACAGCCCAGGCAGTGGTGCCCACGGGATCCGCAGAGCGCACACGCCCCTCCCCAGGCTGTCCATCGGTCCTGCAGCCTGTGCGCAAAGAGGCAGCCCCGGGATCTGCCCTAGGTCATCCTGCTTTGGCATTGATGATCGCTTGAGGTCCCTTCCAACCCCTAACATTCCGTGATTCTATGAAACCATCAGCTCTTGATGCACAGCGTCTTCTCTCGCCCATACCCACTGTTACTCGATACCATCGGTCAGAATCTCCTCGCTCGCTGTGGAAAGCACAATGCCCCCTCTGTTTCCCTGTCTGCTTCTTGCCTTGTTCAGAGGAGGAGGAGGAGGAGGCAGGATTGGGGACACTGGTCACTGGTCCGTAGTGCTGGGCAGGGCTGGGTCCAGCTCTGGAGTCCTCAGCACGGAATCACACAGAATCAGAGAATGTCAGAGATTGGAAGGGAACTCGAAAGATCATCTAGTCCAATCCCCCCCATTGCCGAAGCAGGATCACCTAGATCAAGTCACACAGGAACTCGTCCAGGCGGGTTTTAAATGTTCCCAGAGAAGGAGACTCCACAACCCCCCTGGGCAGCCTGGACCTGGCTCTAGCACCCTCACTGCAAAGAAGTTTTTTCTAACATTCATGTGGAACCTCCTGTGTTCCAGCTTACACTTGTTACCCCTTGTCCTATCACTGGGTGCCATCGAGAAGAGTCTGGCTCCNAAAAATCTAAAAAGTAGCAGAAGAATTGTTCTTTCTCTCTGCTTTGGTACGTTGGCAACTGTACCTGGACTCCACTTGGACTATAGTTTGATAGCTTTCCTGAACTAAAATGACAGCTATGAGATACATAGAGGGTCACTGATGTATTAGTCGTAACACTCTACGTGTGAGAGGCCTCATTTTTTGGTAGTGTTGTGTGCAGGGACAGATTCTTCCTTGTAGGTCTTCCTGGCAAACCCTTCCCTGATTTAGATCGTGACTCAGAATAAGCTACAAGACAAAAGGGACAGGTTGGTAGTGATGTCACTGGAGCAGAACTAACAAAGTGAAGCTCAATGATGGTGAATTAAAGAGCTGAAGTACCTGGGGGGGTTGCAAATGAGCTACTGGGACAGAGCATTGCAATTAAGACCTATTAAAAGAAGACGCTTACAATTCCTTGCATACAGTTAACATAGTTGTGGGGACTGAATCCCTCTACCACTGTCAGTTTGCAATACACCCTCCCTTTAGAGGAACTTGAATTACTCTGCAAATGGTTCGTCCAATTTCAGATGGAAGTTGTGTTTCAGACAATAGCACAGCAGTGTCTCCAGGATGAGAGTTGTTCTCTTCTCTTTAGAAAGTTAATGGCTTGTTTTGTTCAGAAACTCTCTTGTCTTCTCCCCGTGCTGATAATCTATTCCAAGTTATATTTAACAGTAAGAAAGCTGCAGCAGCTGAAGTCAGGCTCAAAGTGAACTGTCTTCCCATTTAGAAAATAGAACAGATGTCTGTCAATTGAGATACAAAATGAGAGGCCCTGACCAGTTGTGGTTGTTGAAGAGTGGCTCGCAGAGCTACCTGAGAAAACAATGGTCCATTTTCTCGCCTTTGGCCTGAAATCCCTGCTGCAGATTCAAACTGGGAAAGTTCTTTGCTTCTTTTCCAGAGCTTTTGTGTACTGTTTGCAGCCTTGTCAAAGCAGCTGCTGTCTGCTGCATTTTGATGGTGAATGGAGATGAATATAGAATGAGAAAATGTAGAAAGACTGTGCTTTCAGAAAGGGACTACGGTGTCATTGTTTTGCCATATGTCAGAAAGATTAAGGTTGGTACCAAAATCTTCCAGCTGGAGAAATAAGGCAGACATAGGAGTTGATCAAGGGAAAAGATCGCTCTCCAAGGGAGGACACTTTTTTCCTAGTTTCAGAGGAAAACTAGATTTGCTGGCTTTGGATGTATGATAATGCACCCTATTACTCAGACCATATGGAAAGTTGAGGAAGGCAAGACTCATTATATGGACTTCTGAGGTATCTCATCTTCAAAACAAAGCCTATCAAAGCTAGATTTTCAGAAGAACTCCTTTTTAGCTATTTCAGTAAGCGGATACATTTTCAGGGGAATTGCAGCTTCCCAGGACCTGAACACCGTTGAACATCCATGGGGACTACCTTTGAAAATTGGTCCCAAATAAAAACCATGTGTTTTAAAAATACTGTATTACTGAGACAGACAAATAACTTGGTGAACTAAGCGCTCAAGGGGGTTCGATTCTCCTTGTGCACAAGGCTATCTGTTCCTCCTTGAGGAATGTGCGGGACTAACTGTGAACTCAACTGTCTCTGAGGTCCTTGAGATAATTGTGAGGTGACTGGTTTGATTTGGAAATGGAATTAGAGTGTTCTTTTTCACTCTTCTAATTAATCAGGGTTGAATGTCTATATTTGCAGCTCCTTCAATTAGTTCTCTGCAGACCAGCCCCCACCCAATCTATTAAATGCTGGGATTTGTGTGTGGAGCGAAAGCGCTCTGTAGATGCAGAGCTCTCAGCTAGATTGCTTCTCTCAAAAGTTACATTTCGGGAGTTGGGGAAAGCAAAATGTAAAACTTGACAGGGTTTGATAATTGCAGTCCAACTGTTCCTTCCTCCGTTCAAACCAAACCATGCAAGGAGTCGAGCAAGCCATCCACTGTCTGCGGTCTTTCTGTTTCACGTTCGTGTTCTTTTTTTTTTCTCCCTTTGGCAACAAGGAAGATCAAAGGGAGTCTGCAGCAGAGTTTTAAATAGCCAAAGCCTAATGAGTGTAATTTTTTTTTTTTAAAAAAAAAGACAGAAAAGCAAACCACCAACCCCCCACCCCCCAAACCTCAGCAAAACTCCCAAAGTCTTCTCCCAGCTGTTTGAGTAGCAAAATACGAATTCTGAGACAGTGTAAACTAAGTGCAAGTCAGACCCAGAGAAGTTCAAAGAAGTTGGTGGAGAAAAGCAGCAAGAAAAGCAGACACCGGGGACAGAGCCCTTGGTAAGGCGATGGGGGCTTACACATGCCCGGTCCAGTCACGGCTATGGAAGCACAGCTGAATGTCGGGGTAGCTGCAATTTTTACTCCATGCAGTTCATGTCCTGATGGCCAGCTTCCCCACAAACTGCTCACTAAATGTAGCAGGTTGACTCACTCACATGCGTTTTAGCGGCAATATTATTCTCAAAGTCAGTCTTCTCCCACTTTTCTCTTTAGGTGAAGCTTTCGCATCATTTAAGTGAAGAATTTGAAGCTGATTATATACCTGACAGATCAGTCTGGGCTGGGAAGACAGGAGCAGGTTAGTCAGCTGTTAAAGCTATTATTGCTCATTTTTGACCAGCTTTTTCTGGTGCTGGACTGTTGGCCAAAGTACCTAGAAGCATTTATCCTTTTATGTATACACTTGGCACCATCAGGAAAAGGAGATATTTATAGAAGTGGACGAGTCTTTCCAGCCTCCAGGCAATATTTCACAGTGGAGACCTTGGAACAAAAGTTTATGAACTTTCTGACTCACAGCCCTCACTTGCAGCTTCAGGAAGCCCTTGCATTTTGAAACTTGTGACTCAAGATTTGAAGGTTTTGTGTTTGTTTTTTTTTTCATTAGGAGAACTTCCTCTCATGCTTTCAGAAAAAATCTTTGCTAAGTTAGAGGGATTTGAAGACAAAAGGGGGTATTCTTGTAAAACCTCAGAGTTAAGAGGGAATGGGGTTTAACCACTGAGAAGATGCTGGAGACTCCGTTTTTTAGCATGCTTGTTGAAGTCCACGATCTCTAAACATCACATTCATGTATTTTCCTGAGGGTGTTGTGACAGAAAGCTCTTCTAGCACTGGTGCCTCAAGCAAATTGCAAGGCTTGTACAGGACTGAGGGAAGATTTCTGCTTGTCGCTGAACATATGATAATGCTTCCTATTCTTTGCAACTCAAGGTGAGTGCACTTGGATGAGTGTATAACACATCCCTTCCCACTGCCTAAGCAGAAACATTCATCAAATGCCCACGTGTGAAACTCTTTGTTGTAGGAAGTGCCACAGCTCTGAGGAACCCAGTACTTGATCCCTTTGGAGTTAGACAGTTGTGATAGGGCTTGGTGAAAGGTGGGAGAGGGAGAGAGGAAAAATGGAAACACTTTTTTCTTTTACCATCTCTGGAAACTATTCTGCAATGGGAAAATGCACAAACTGCCCAACGCAAACAGTTAACGTCTTAACAGAGGCCCTTTGCAGTTGTCACTAACTTGAAGCTTCTGGCTGCTCTGAGGTGGAGTTTGAACTTTTCTATGTTCAGTTACCATGGAAGAGTCTAGAAACTGGGGAGCAGGCTTGACAGCTTCCTGGGATTTTTATTTTAGTGTGTTTATTTTTTCGAGGATGTGTTCTTGGTTATCAGCAGGAAATAGATTGCACAAACAGCTTTTCATTAAGCGTGCTTGACCGTAGCCCTGAGCCACAATGGACGTTCAAAGAATTGAATGAGTTTCCCAGCGCATCTATGAGCTGCAAGGGAGGCATGTGTAGCCTTTCACGCTGAAGTCTCTGATTAAAACAACCTCTACGCAAAGGGAAAACGCAGCCTCCTTTTGTGAAGAGCAATTCCAGGCACCGTTAGGTAAATTGCTAGGTGCGCGCTTACTGCGGGGACAGAGATGGCAGGGGAAGGGGCGCATAAGCACTGCGGCAGAAACGAAGAAGCTTCTTGAAGGTTAGCAGTGAATAGAAGATGTGGCAAATATATTTGTGAAGCTGCCATTAGTCATCAGGAGCCTTGAGCAAGATGTTGCTGTCTCACCGATGATCCTGCCCCTCTTTGCCACGTTCATAGAGTAGGAGTGAGGTGAAGGAAATTGATGCACCACGACTGGAAAGTAAGGGAAACTTTACTGGTAAGGATCCAGCAGGACGTAATCATAAGGGTGGTCCCTCCAAGGCTCTTATCTTCATGTCTAGGTCAGGAAGATGTGCTGGGAATACAAAGGGCCTTTGCTTTCACATCTGATTTATCTGACAAGTCTTGATGAGCCACAGATACAGCTTAAACACTGTTCTCTGATGGTGCAAGAATTGCTTCCCCCCATTTAGGGAAGTGGAAAATATTCTGCGAATGCCTAGAAGTTCTTTCCAGGAGAAACCTCTACCTTTTCCAACTTCAAATCAGAGAAAAGAGATGGCAAATACAGGTCTGCATGTGATAGAATAGAATCATAGAATCATAGAATATTTAAGGGTGGAAAAGACCTGTTGGATCATCGAGTCCAGCCTATGACCTACCACCACCACTCAGCTAAACCCTGCCACTAAGTGTGGCATCCAGTCTTTTTTTGAACACCTCCAGGGACAGTGACTCCACCACCTCCCTGGGCAGCCCATTCCAGTGTTTAATAACCCTTTGTGTGAGGAAATGCTTCCGAATGTCCAATCTAAACCTCCTCTGAAACAAAGGAGAAAAGACGGAGACATGGTAATTTCTTTATTTCATATCACCTACTAATTGCATGATCCTTATCCCACTGTCTTGCCTCCATAAAGCAAGGCATTCCTGCCGGGATAGTGGTACAGAGGATGCCAGGATGAGCTGATGGCTGGGGAGGCACCAGTCCGGGGGAGATACCAGGCTCCCAACGAATAGATAAAAATGAGAGATGACAAGTAAAGAGGCATTGGTCTAGCTTGATCCTCCAGCCTTCACCAGCTTTTGAAGAGGCTTACTAGTAAATGAAATCTCGGAGATCTACAGTTAGAGGAGGGCATAAGCCTCACCCAGGGCTTTGCCTCTCCGTAAGTCCAGAGGGACTTGGCACCGAGGGCAACGTCTGAGTTTTGTTTTGATCGTGTAGATTGCTGCTCGGTGTCCTAGAAAATTGCAGCATTACTGCTACTTAGCTAATTGTCAGTACGGCAATGAAAAAGGGCTCATGGTGAAACTAAATGGCTCACAAAGTTGGCATGAGTAAAAAGTGCTCATGTACATGCCATTTTTACATCAGTTTCACAGCCTTTGTAGCAGGGGTCTTAATTGCATTTTGTTTGCTTTATATAGGCCTTGTACATAACCTCCCTTCCGGGATGCACCAAGGCGCTGAGTTGCACACGGAGAAACAACTTCTCCTTCAAGAGATTCTTAAGTACATCTTTCCCTGTGTCACGGTTTGGGGTCAGGGCACCCCCCAAATCTGCAACAGAATGCTCTCTCCCCCTCCCCATCCAAAAAGGGAAGAAAGGAAATAAAGGAGAGAGACTTATTGACTAGGAATGGAAACTAAAACAGCTTTACTAAAATATGAAAATAATAATAACAGTAATAATAAAAGGTNCCCTGCAAAACCCACAGCAAGAAACAAGGCTGGTGCTCACTGGAAAGTGAGTTTCACTATCCTGTTTTGGCATTTTCGCAGACTAAGAATTACCTTTGTAAATAAGACCTGAGTGATTCTGTTCCTTTGGACAGCTGTTCAGGAAGGGGTTTTTACCCTCAAAAATACCCCACTGCCTTCTCTATTTTTATGATTACTAGATGGAATGTTTTTCCTTTGAGGACGACACAGTGAACTTGGAAAAAGTTCATGATTATCAAACAAAGGCAGAAGCCGTGATGAAGGAGAAGAGGTGAGGAAAAAATAACAGTTTGAATTATTGCTTTGGGAATGGCCAGGGAATGGCCTCCAAGTCTCAGCAGCTCTCAAACTACTCTCTCTCAAAGTATTGCGGCAACACAAGGACCTTGTGATCCTCTCACATGAGAAAATTCCTGCCCCACAGGGCTAACTAGACGCATATGTGTGTGAAAGATTTGATGTGCCAGATTTGGTGCATTTTCCTCCTTCTTTTCCCTGAGGAGCACTATTTTGCTGACATTATAAACAAGCAGACACTGCATGTATCCGAAGCAGTGAAGAAATGAAAACAGGGTGTTAAAAAGAATCATGTTGTAACCATAGTTGTCTGTTTTACAGTGGTATTAACAGAGTGTTCCTGTCTCTGACTTTTAAGTGGAGCTGTGGTGCTTTGTCTTGGATTGGTGGATATTGTTTAGAATGGCTGTGTGATATCTTTGTTCTTTGAAATTTCTGAAATGAGTAGATCGTGAGAATGGGACAAATAGCTTTTGCTCCTTCTGAAAATTCTTTAATGGTCATTTAAGGGATCATCTGTTCTGACCAATGATTACTTGGACAGGTAAAAGACAGTTGTTTTCTCTTTTCCCTCACTTCCTCCAAAAGGCTACTCAAAATATTAAGTCACTGGGAAAGAACCAGCTAATCCCTTGCGGGATTAGATAAAAAGTAAGCAATTACTTTTACAGCTTTTATATTGTTCAGAAAGTTCTTCTAAACATGAAATGTCATTATTATATCTACAGCATCTTTCCAGAGTTCACTTTGAGACAAATGAAGACAAATACAGGAAAGAAGGCTCTGAACTAAAACCTTTGTTTCCCTGAACTTTGGGTGGGCTTTGTTCAGGAAGGTTTCACTGTGCAGTGCACACACACGGGCAGGTGGGAGCTAGTTCTGGCAGAGTTTCACACAGCTTGAGCTGAAGCTCACTCTGGGATGGAGGCTGTGTAGTTGTGTTGGTGGGAAAGCTCTTAGCAAAGCCAGTTACCTTAGGTATAACACTGAGCTAACCCAGTTTCTGGATCAGAACTGGCTTGTGGATGGCTGGTTCATATCACAGATGATGCTTCTTTCTTCTCTCATACACTGTCATTGTCCTTCTCTAAATAGAAAAGGAAAAGGTCTCCTGATATGTTCCCTGCTAATAGGAGTCAGGGCGCATTGCTGCCTTTGCAGAAGAAAAATGAGAGCTTCGAGGGAGACCTGGAGTCTGCAGTGCACCTCCTCTGTTGGTCTTTTCTAAAGCTTGCCTGACATCGGAAGGGCTGTATATCCAGACAGTGGGTACACTGAAAAACACAAACTCTTTGGGCTGAGGTAAGAGGATCAAGTGGCAATGAGGCTGCCTCATCTTCCTACCGAGCTGATAGGAAGGTTGTGATTCTGACATATTTAGCAGATGCCTGCTGATCTACTGTGTTTATGCAGTTATTTCAGTTCATGTTGGATCTGGAAAATAACATCAATTCAAAACACCATTTGTTGTTGTTGCTGCACCTTTCTGAAAAGACCTGATCCAGAGACTCAGAATTTTCCACCGTATCATCAGCCTATGAGCGTCAGCCAGCTTCTGAAGCTACAACATGCAGAGGGCTCAGGACTTAAATATATTGGTACACACAACCCACTAGTGAGTGTCATTGAAGGGCACGAGTCACACATAAGTTGGTTAAACCCATCACATCGATGGTGTTGTCCAAAAGGGGGATCTTTACAACCTGGCTCTGGAGCACAGCAACTCAAGCTTGTTCTCAAGTTGCGCCGGCATTTCACAAAGACTCCGAATTGCAACACGGTGCTTCACAGCGGTTGAAGGAAGGGCTTTGATAGATTTTTCCTCTTCAGCAAAAATGAAACCTACTGCAACTTTCACTCTGAGGCCAAAACCAGTTGTGTCAGATTCTGGAAGACTGCTGCATTGTGTGAAGCCATCAGGCATTGCCGTAATTGCCTCCCTGTGGCATATGCACGTGCTGGAGAATTTTTTTTCAGATATACGCATTGATCAGAATTAATTCCAGTACCTGAAGGGGCCTACAATAAAGGTGGAGAGGGCCTGTTTACAAGGGCATGTAGGAGTAGGGTGAGAGGCAGTGGATCTAAACTAGGGTAGGGTGAATTTGAATTGGATGTTAGGAAGAAGTTCTTTACTGTCAGAGTAGTGGAACACTGGTAGAGGTTGCCCAGGGAGGTGGTGGAGGCCTCATCCTTGGAAACATTCGAGGTCAGGCTTGACAGAGGCCAAGGCTCTGAGCAACCTGCTGTAGTTGAAAATGTCCCTGCTCCCTGCAGGTGGGTTGGACTAGATGACCTTTGGAGGTCCCTTCGAACCCAAGGCATTCTGTGATTCTATTCTATGAATTTATAAGTTGCAAAGATGCCTCTTATCTTCCTTGGTGGTACAGCCTTTTTGTTTCTGATGTCATTCCGTATTGAATCTCTGAGCTATCCTAGCTTTCTCCTTCGAGGAAGGAGGAATGTGAAAAAATACTCTCTCGTAGTTCCTGGGCTAATAGTCGTAATGAGAGATGTATTTTTCGGGTCAGGGATCACATCTCATGCTGCTGTTTTATTGCCCTAAGTGGCTTCCTTCCAGACTTTCACAAGTGGCATCAGCATTTCCAGGCTTTGATCTGTTCCTCATCAAGTTTATCCCCACTGTACCTCTTATATAAGCCTGTCACTCCAAGTCCCCATCCCACAGCATCCCACAGTAGCTATTTCCTTCTTTTCTATAGGTCTTGCCATACTCCAAGGCTCATGAAATGCATCTCTAAACTTCCACCCACTTGTGAGCTGCGTGCCAGGGATTCTACAGCTCCTTCCCCTTCCCCACTTGGCTTTTCTATTGCCTGCAATCAGGTGTGCTCTTTAGGAAGAGAGAGAAGAAGAGGAGAAGGCTGGGACTTCGTGGAAAACCTTGTTTACTCTTGCTCTTTGAGGTACTTGGCAACATCTTTCTGCTAACCTGAGCCCTGGCAAGAGCAAGAGCAGAACACCTTTGGGCAGTCACCTGGTTTGCCTGTGACTTGAATCAAATCTAGTTTCATACCGCTCTGTGGACATGTTAGACTTGGATTTAAGAAGTAATTGGAAGTGCATGCTCACTGTGCCACACACTGGGGGACAGAGCTGGCAACTTTTTAGTACTACGAATTGAGGTGCAATCCAGCAACACTAAGATCACCATTTTCTTCGCCTGGAACTGCAGCAACATTCCTCCCATGCAGGCGCAACCACTTCTCACCTTTCCTAGAGCCAGGAGCTGAAGACGTGAAATCACAGGCACTACCGTACTGAATATACATGTTCCACAGGAGTCCACGTCCCTTGAGACATGCATCACCAAGGTCAAGGCCTGAACTTTGTATCGTAACACCACGGATTGCATCTGCCCGCCCAGGCTGTACCTTGCCCACTCTTCACGAAGGCCACTTTGCCATGAATGCAGCTACAGCCAAGGTGCACTGTAGGGACTGGCACCATAACAGTGAGATGCTAGATCTCATTCTCATGCCATCTACGTACAGCAGCCTCTTTCATCCTCGCCTTGAACTTCTGTTTGCTCAATGAAAGCAGCACGTAGGCAAATAACATTTTGCATTTTAAGAGTTTTAATTTGTAGCTGTTTTCAAAGTACACACCAAGGCTAATGAATAGTCACTTCGTTCTGTAGGATACACAGGAACAACTGACTAAAATTAGCATTAATTAGCTGAATTACAGTGGCACCAAGAGGCTTCAGCTGAGCTCAGACTCTTGCTGCAGTAGGTTTAGAATGAGCATCCTGTGTGAAGCTGGTACAAGTTGGTGAGGTTGCCATAATAACTTAAGGGTAACGTGCTCAAGGAGTGACTTCCTTCTTACGGTGCTACGACTAAACTTGCAGACCTGCTGGAGAGCTGTAGTGAGCAGTGGATCCTCGTTGTTCCTGAGTTCACTTTGCTTCCCATTTGAATGTTGCTACAATCCAATGTCTTCTTTATTTATTTATTTTTTCATTCGTTTCACTGATCCCACCTAGAGCATGGTCCCACAAATGCTTGCACCAGTTGATCTTGGGAGCTGGAATACCACAGTGGAGATGGGAAGGATGGAAGTAATTAAAAGCAGGTGGACATTAGAAGGGCAAAGAAGCTGAAGAGGGGTCTGGAGAAAATGTCTTATAAGGAGCGGCTGCGTAGGAGAACCAGAGTTACAAAAGGAGGTGCAAAGCTGCAGTTACAGAAGAGGGACGGAACCACAAGTGCTAAAATACATAAAAACTACTAATTCGTGGAAGTTGGAAGTCTAGATGAGTTCAAATAAATGCTTGTTTCAAGAAATCCCACTCTTCACCAGCCTTCAAAGCTATCTCCAGCAGGTTCATTGCTGTCTATGTTGACATTCCTGGAGACTAATCCGTTAGTCAGGTGTATCACCACACCACGTTGCAGACAGATGCCAGGACATTCTGCCTGTGGTGGAACTCCATCCGAGTGTGCTCTTGAAAGCAGGGCTCTTACCCTGAGCTAATGTATCCACCCTCCATAAAGTTTCTTGCCTCTCAGCAAAGAAAAATTAACTTCTTTTGCTGTTCCACAGCTTTTGCATGGGAACTGACTAATCTTTTCCATGTATCTGCCCACAATGTTTCACATAGACAACTTCTGACATCTTAGGGGCATCTCAGTGTCCCACACTCCGAGCAACCACACTGTAAATTTAGTCTCTCCTCCACTCTGATTGCAAGAAGTAGGAGGGAGGAGGTGTATCCAACCTACTTCACATCTCCTAGGCCACGAGGGGTTTTTCAAGGTTTCCTTCTGAAAGAACAGTGCTCACAGTCTCACTTGCCACTTTGGGTGGGTTTCAAGCATTTCCATTTTTCCTTCAGAGAAAGAGGCTCATTTCTCCGTGTATCTCCTGCGTAAGGTAATGGTGAGGGATGACCTCTTTTCCTCCTTTGTGCTGTTTGTCCACCAATGCTTCTTGGGGATGTCTGGCAGATGGGCCTTTGCTGTGCTGTATCTGACAGCTGAGGCTGCCCAAGCCTTGCTCAGAGCCTCAGCAATCTCTCCCACTCATGGCATGGAGCTGTGCCAGCTGCTGCAGGGTGGCCTGCAAGACGTGGAAACACATTGATTAACCAAGATTAGATAAAAGTATGATTAGACAGAGAGGGTCTAGGTTTTAGTCCTTTAAGGTGGTTAAATGTTCAGGGCCGCTTCAGACTTGAGATCTTACTTCTTTGGTATCTTCCAAAGTCTGGAAGGAGGATTTTGCAGAGAAAGGACATGTCAAAAGTGGAAGTAGAGAGGAGGGGACGATGGAGGTTCTTCTGCTTTGGAGATGTTGTTGCTGCTACCTTCCATCCCCTGTAGGGATTCAGGGAAGTGGTGGTGATCTCTTGTTTTCTGGAAGCAGATAGGAATTTATACAGTGCAGCACTCACTATTTGATTTAGCCTATGCTCCATTATACTTGAAATGGGCTTTCTTAATGTTTCCTGCATTAGAAAGTATTTTTACGGCAGTCAGCAGAAGAGAATAAAGCTCCAATTGCACTCATAGCCTCTAGCAAATAGCATTGCTTTGCTAAGTGTAGGAGAAGGTCTCCTCCTTTTTCCTTAGGTGAACATTTCTTTTTTGGAAAGGTGAAACACCTGACTACTAAGCTAGCAGAAATGTCCAGCTGCAGATCAGAACATTATGATGCGTTTGTTGACTAAAGACACCTTGTGGTCTGCCAGACAGTGCTACGTTTCTCTGTGGCCTGAGGTCAGCTAATTTATAACCATCAAACAGTAATGACTCGCTCAAGGCTTGTCATTTCCTCCTATATAGAAATAAAGATAAGCAAGCGGGTGATATTCAGGAAGTCAGTGAGTAACATAAATTTTGTAACCGCAGAAAACCGAACCTTTGTGGATGCACGCTCTTCTGAGATTAATATATTTGAGCAGGAAATTAAGAGTGGAAGAACTGTTAACTTGCTGGTCAACCTTTTTCCGAGATAAGATAGTGTGTTCCTGTGCGGTTTGGCTGTTTTAAAATATTTTCATGTAAAAGGGAGGAGAAGGTTCATCGCTTCTCCTGGGATAGTCTTCATCTTTCCAACAGATCTCAGGCAGAAGATTTATAATCTCTAAGAATGTCACCCTTAGGTTATAAAGTTAATTTATTTGCGCTCCCTAATTACATATGAGATGTGCTCGGTTTACAAGACAAAACCTGGGGTGCTTTCTTTGTTGTTGCTTTTGTAAAATTTTATTTATTTTTTGAGATGCTGGCTTTGCAGACTCCTCCTGGAACTGGAAAAAGCCAGTATTTTCTGCTTCCAGTGCTACTTGTAGCTATACCAATTTCTCAGGGTGTACGAGGAAGGTTATTTCATTGGCAAAATGGGAAGCAGGATAAACTCCTCTTTACATTCTGTTTAGTGGCGGCGACTTTGTAAAGCTAGCTGGAGAAAAAGCTACATCATAAGACACATCCTGATGAAGGTCAAAACTCCCTATAGTTTATGCTGGCTACCCAGAGGCGCTTGGTGTTATGTTATACTCACAAACATTGAACTCCTAAAATACTTTGCTCCAAAATAGCATAAATCTGCATATTTTATTGAAAGAGTTCTTATTTTGCTGCAGCTGAGCATCTGGCCCTGTGAGCTCATTTCGTGTTTCCAGTTGGAGTCATTATTTCTTTGGCTGGGGGAAGATACGTCCCGTGTTTGTGCTCAGATCAAGAATGTCAGACTCAGTAGTAATACGTCCTGAACCTTATTGAACATCTTCGTGCTACATAAATATTCCGAAAGATACGAGCGAGCTCCCAAAGTCTTAGCCTAGTATTCAGTCTGACTTAATTTATGGCCTGTGTTTCCCCTGCTATTTTCAGCATTTTATGTGAGGAATCTAGAGGAAGCACTGGCCAGGGTATATGAATTCGCAGAAATTCATATCTGGAGGTGGACATCCCGGATTACCGTTAATAAATGGGGTGGAACATTGGCTGACCAGTGAGTTGTGACAGGGCCAACTATTTTCCTCACCTTTCTGAAAGCTGGCTTCAGTCGGCATCGTGCTCTGCCAAGCGTGATGAGAACAGAAAAAAATAGATCTAATTGTTATTGAGACTTGATTCTCACATCAGTAGACACACAAAATACTCATTTCTCTGTCGATGATGGTTTTGTCACCAGATCACAGCCATGAATGAGAGGGTCATAGGATCCCTTGCAGGAGCTGAAGCTGCCCTGTTGTTTGCTTAGAACTAAAGGAAGTTGGTAAGTCCTTTACGAAGAAAAGGTTGTTAATAATGTTTTATGTGTTCTGTCTGAAATTCATAGTCCAGCCTGACCTGCAGCTGGTCAATTTGAAGCTTACAGCTTGAGGTGGGGCAGGGAACATCACGTCCATTTTGACAATTTTGCTGGGCTCCTCCCTTTATATCTTACAGAAAAAAAAGAAAAATGCTGTTCTACTTGCATTTCCAAGTGCTTTATGGCTCTGCTACAAACTGAAGAGCTACTGCTGCTGAAAGCTTGACACGGCAGGGACAATGCACAGTTGCTGTGTTGCTACTCCAACCCAGGCATATTGTTGGGGTTTTTTTTTCTTTTAAAGGTGTATCTCTTTAACAACTCGCAAACACCTATGGCCAGGTGGACTGGTGTTGCATGGGATATAATTAATTTTCTTCATAG
>WEIS01054483.1:0-12300 GCA_013389965.1 Todus mexicanus
TCCTTATGTCCAGTCTGAAGCTCACTTTTTGCGAGTTAACCCTGTTGTCTCCCGTCTTCCCTCCATGCACTACTGCAAAGAACCTGGTTCCATCACTTGCCTCCTCATAGGCGCTGAGGGGCTGCTGTTGAGTCCGCCGAAGCCATCCCTTCTCCAGGCTGAAGAAGCCAAATTCCTCTCTGATAAGAGAGGCGTTCCAGCCTCTCTTGATAGTCCTTTGCTGAATGTGCTCCAGTTTGTTGATGTTTTTCTCCTGTTGAGGAGTGGGGCTAAACTGCACGTAATATAAAAGATGCAATCTAATGAGTAGAGCAGGATAGAGCCTTCCCTAAGGGCTGCTGGCCATGCTCCTGTTCATGCAGCTGAGGATGCTGCTGGCAACCTTTGCCATGAGGGTGCATGATTTGTTCAGACTCAGTTTATTGCTCACCAGGGCCTTCCTGCAGGTCTGTCTTTCCCTACCCCTTCTTCCCCCAGTCTCTGTCACTTTGGAAACTTTCTCCTGAAGGACAGGACTTGGAACTTGTTCAGTTTCACATGCTCCCTGTTACTACCTGTCTCCAGCCTGTCTACGTCTCTCTGAATAGTAGCTCTGTCACTGAACGCTGGCTGCTTCCCCACCCACCCGCTTGGTGCTATCTGCAGTGTTGGTGACAGTTTGCTCCACTACATTCTCTAGGTCATTAATAAGTATGTTAAACAGGAAAGGTCCCGTTGCAGATCCCTGTGGTTCTCCACAAGTTAATGAGCACTACCTGTAGACCTCTGCTCTCTGAAGTCAATTATCTAGCCAGTTTTTCACCTATCTGGTTGTCCACTCACCCAGAGCATAGTGTCCCAACATATATACAAGACAGTTATGTAAGACAGTGATAAAAGCCATCCTAAATGCAAAGTAAATGGCACTCCCTACTCTTCCCCAGCTGGTCAGATATGATTTTCCCTTGCCAATCTCTGCTGACTATTCTCTCTCACCTTCTTCTCCACATGCACAGAAATCTGCTGCAGGAGGATTCACTTGACAAATTATGTGAAAATCCTGAACCAAGACATTATCCCCAACACCCTCCTTTGTCTCTTGAGTATCTCCTTGCTGGTCTTGCAGGAGCTGGCACACCCCTGCAAGGATCAGAGTCTGTGGTGCAGAGACTTCTATGAGTTGTTTAAAGATTTCAGAGACTTTCTCAGTTTGAGTGGTTTAACACCACAATGACACCTTTCCTGGCCTCTCTGTTGGCCCTGACCTGCAAGCTCTCACCCAGGCTGCTGTCCATCATATATCCAAGCTCCTACTGCTCCACAACATTCTCTTCTGTGCCCTTTCCCTGCTTGTCTTCACTGGAAACATTGTGTAAATCCTTCACAGCACACCTTTGTGACAGCACATGCAGCTCTAGCTCCTCCTGCTTGTTTCCCAGGATGCATGCATACCTGTATATTCACTAGAGGTCAATGTTCCAGTTTTACCACTCCTGAAGCCTCTTTTGTTCCCATTGCCCTCCATCCTTTGCTTTCTACCCCTGTCTACTCTTTCCTTTCTAACTGTGGTCTGCAAACACCCTCTAATCCTTCCTAGTTTAAATCTCTCCTCACCAGACTGGGCAGCTTGTTGGCAAAGATACCCTTGCTCCTCTTTATCAGGTGGATCCCATCTCTTGCTGGCAGTCTTCCATCTTCAGAGAGGGTCCCATGACTCTAGAAATGAAAAAACTGATGTTGAAACCTCCTGAGTGAGAAGGTGTTGACCTGTAGAGCTACATCTTCCCTCAGATCTTTCTCTGGGTCAAAGACTCTGCTGTGCTGGGGTAGTATGTCCTAAGGGTTATGGGTGCTGTGCCCTGCGGGGCATTACCGCCGTGGTAGTGGACCTCTGCTACCTTCATCCATTTCCATCCCCCTTCTGCGCATCCATTTCCACACTCTGCTGTTGTTTATCTACCCCATTTACCAGAGGTCTCACGTCCTTGTGAATACTGCTCTATAAATCAATTATTTTTGCTTAGGTTATCATCAGCATTTCTAAACAAGTTGGATTTATCTTAATGTTGAATAATTAAGTCTCTCTGTTTCTGTTTTGGTCACATACTTAATTTTAAACTATTATTTTGTTGATTAGAATAATGAGTGGTGTGAGGTCCACATTTCTGGGGGAGGAACAAATCTCTCAAAATGCATCTGTTTGCAGCCAAATGATGTGCTGTGATTTATTAACAGCTAACAGCTTTCATCTGTAGCAGCTCATATTATTTCTGACACATAATCATAACAGTTCGGATGTACAACAGGCCACTTGAAAACACAAAGTGATAAAAACATTCTGTAGCTAATTCCGTACGCAAAGACAAACACATTTGCTACACACTGATTTTCAATAGGGATCTAAATTGTCTGTCTTCCTGCGAAGCTCAGCTTGAGACCAGAGTTGGGGATATTTAATTGGCAACACCAAAAGAAAAGCAGCAGTGTGGGAATGACTTCCTAACTTGGAAACAGAGGAAAATGTAAGTGTTTTTCAAGTACAAAGAGGAAAAAAGTACTAAGTGATGTCTGAATTAAAAAAACCTTTTTATGTAAAAAGATCAATTTTATGACTGATACTTTTCATGTAGATAACTAACAGAGCCATGCAGGAGGCAGTAGATGATAGAAGATTCTTATATAGAGATAAATCAGTATGAAATAATAAGATAATGTTTTCTGAAAACGAAAGGTGTGGACGAAGCCAATTTTCACTACTTAGTTGGGTGAATCAGCTGTTTCAACAACTACATTAACACTACCAATGAGGACTCTTGAACAACAATTTCCCTATTTTGCCAGAACTTTATATCTTTTACAAGGTCACAAAAAGAGAAGATCAATATAGACTTCATGGAGAATAATCTTCCTTTTTCTTTAAAAGGGACCTTTTCTTCTTTTTTCCATAAAAGCATTTTTCCTGCTAATTTTCAGTCTCATTCACCTTTTTCTCCTCTCAGAACACTCTGTTCTTAACACTTAAACAGCAGCAAGGGCATTAAGCACAACAAATCCAAGCTTGATTGTCTTGCTGGTTCATTTTGGTCTTAGAACACACGCAAGAATACAGAGCAAAACAAAAATAAGTTTCTATAAGACCAAGGCATATCACTTCCAATCACAATCCATTTTTGCCAGCAGTCATACCTGCTCTACCTGATGGGTCAAATTACATTTCACTCTTTAAAACAAAATCTGTTAGTTTCCTTGCCAATCAGTCAACTGGCAGATCATTCATCTCTTTTGTTTTGAAAACACCATTTCTGTTCATTAAGCTGCTCAATTTAATATAATCAAGTACAGTTATACTCGGTGTGAGCACCACTTACAGCCAAGGAGGAGGAAATGAACATAAACTGTCACAGAATAGAATCATAGAATTATTTGGGCTGGAAGGGACCTTTAAAGTTCATCTAGTGCAACCTCTGTCAGCTAGATGAATCTGAACAGGCTGGAATCTCTTCCGTTATAATGCAAAAGTTCTATTTAGAAGCCACTGTTCATCAGAGAGACGAGGAAGGTTTCATTGCGTTTGATTTGTAAGAGCGTTCTGGCAGCTTCATTTTTGACCAAATTACTATTTCTTATTGCTGATTCCCTTTCTCTTCTCTCCCTTTCTTAACAAGCATAAGTTTAGTGCTTGTTAAGTATGGTTCGGTACTTGATAAGTACAGCGAATGTACTGCATAAGTATTTCCACGTGTAGTACTTGATTTTTATCTGAGCTATTTTGCATCATTGCTCAGGGCATTGGAGGCTTGAACTTAGACAAGTGCCCCATTGGGATGTATGTTTTACAAAATGCATTTTAAGTGCTCATTACCGCTTCAGACATTATCTTCTTTTACATTATATAGGTAATGCAACTTCCAGGATCCCTCAGTGCTCTGTAATAGAACAAGATACTGCTAAGTATGATTTTATAGCATCTCATGTCCTGAAGCTTTTGATGTTTGTGGTTTCTTGTAAGAAGTAGCTGAATGAACTAAGACACCTCATTTCTTGTCTAATAACTACATGTTTAAAAGCAAAAATAAAATATATGAAAAATATGAATAAGGGTAAGAAATTGAAACAAAGATGTTACATTAAAAATATTTTTAACAGCAAAAGGAAAAATGGCACATATATGGGTCCAAGAACTTATTTTTAACTTAATCAAACCCCGTCTGAACTAATGTCTGCAACTTTCGTTATTTTCAAGAAGAAAGCTTTCACCTAATGGCAGAATCACAGAACGGTTTGGATTGGAAGAGACCTTAAAGTTCCAACCCCCCTGGCACGGTGCTGTGTGAAGTTGGGGGGGTAAATTTAGTAAGAGACAAATCCCCTTGAGTTCTAGCGGGTCCTCAGAGGTTAGAGGTGCTAGGGGTGGCTGAACTTATCTCTTCATAGGTATACCCATTAACAAGTGTTGTTATAAGCCCTACACCAGATTTGCAAGCAGGCCATATGCTGTAGGCCTGGTTCCCTCCTAGGAGCAGTTGTATGCACAGATAGCACGTTTTTGACTATAGGTCTGACGCCAGATGTTGTAGGCCCGGTTCCCTCCTAAGAGAGCAGTTGGATGTGCAAATAGCCCATTTTAAGCGTTGCTATAGGCCCAACACCAGATTCACAAACAACCCGTATGCTGTAGGCCCGGTTCCTTAAATAGTTGGAAATCAGTGGACAGATTCCCAAGAATAACTAAGGGCTATGAGTTAGATGGCCAATGTCCTCCTAAGTAGCTCTGCTTTCTTTGTACACTTCCATTTCCAAATATCTGCTCTAGACTGAAATAACTAAATTACTCTACAGTGCCTCCTTTCTTTTAGTCACCACATAGCTATCACAAATTTTATGTTCAATTGACATCATTGTCTTCTAAGGAAAGGAAAAGTAGATATGATTAAAAAAGAGTAGATTCAAATCTACATTTTTTGAACATTATTTCAACTTTGTCAGTATTTCCCTGTGAGATACTGAATAGGTTGGGACCAGTTAGTGTAGTGATGAGAAATGGTGCTGGGCTTATTTCAAGTCTGTGGTATAGATGAAATGAAGGAAAAAAAATTTTCTCCTTTCTTACTTGCAATAAAAAAGGTATTCAATAGATTTTTTTTCTGAGAATAAGGACTTCTACAATATTCCAAATGCCTTGTTTTATTCACAAACAGGTGACACAAAGAGATTAGTACAACTCCAGAAGAATCAAACCTTACAAGACTAGAGAGAAGGAACAAACTTTTGGTGCCGAGGGTGGTGAGACCCTTACTATGGTTGCTCAGAGAGGTGATAGAAGCCCCATCCCTGGAAACCTTCCAGGTAAGGTTGCACAGGGCTCTGAGCAACCTGCTCTAGTTGCATGTGTCCCTGCAAGGGGGTTGGGCTAGATGACCTTGAAAGATGCCCTCCAACTCAACCCATTCCATGATTCTATGATTCTATGTTGCTCCTCAACCCAGAGGTCTCCGTGCCTAACACCTGGAAACAGTGTCCCTGTGACATCAGTCCCAGGGTGAAGGGCGCGAAGGCGATGTGAGTTCTGTGAGCACTACATTGGCTGCTGCCCTGGTGGTGTTGAGCCTTTGCTTCTTGCACTGTTTTGTACCACCAACAGCAATGTCTTTGGTCGTCCTCCTTGTCCTGCTGGCTCTGTGCTGGCCTGCGAATGGCACCCTGGACACCTGCTCGTAAGTGGGATGAGGCTCTAGGAGGGGGTGTGGATACCCTTGTTGGGGTTCACTAGGTGGTGCCTGCTTGTCCCCATGGCTATGCCAGAGCTCCCTAAGCCCCATGGGGAGCCTCAGCTCCTGGTCAGCACCCAGATTGTGTCACAATTTGTCTATGGGTCCAATACAGAAATGGGCGGACGGACTTCCATCCCATGAGGCTCCTGGCCCTGCTGTCTAAACCATGCCATGTAGGGAGGGTAGAGGGGTCACCTTCAGCCTGGAGAGCAGTAGCCATTGAGCAAGACACTCACAAGTCTCTGGTTCCAGGAGTGGTTGCGGTCTCCGGCCCATGGTTACTGGCTCACGCGTTGTGGGTGGCGCTGATGCCCCGCCGGGGGCCTGGCCCTTCATTGTCAGCATCCAGGATCCAATGAGACGAGGAACAGGACATGTCTGCGGAGGGTCCTTGATCACCTCCCAGTGGGTGCTGACAGCAGCCCACTGCTTCACCAACGCTGAGTAAGGAGGAGCGGGGTATGGGGATGTCCCTGCAGCACTGGCAGCTGCCCTGCCCTGGCTCCCACCTTGTTTCCTTACCATGTGCCATCTGAGAGACTGCTCAGGAGAGCAGTCCCTCCCTCTCTGGGGTGCAGATGCTGGGCACTGCTGGGCTGCTGCAGCATATGACTCTGTTCCTGCCGAGCCCTTTCCATCTTCTCCTTCCAGGTGTATGAACAAGTGACCATCTTCTCCTTCCAGGCGTATCAGCAAGTGGCGCGTGGTGGCTGGGACCAACCACCTGGTTCACATGAGCCGTGAGGCCCAAGTGCGCCACATAAAGCGGGTCATTGCCCATGAACGCTACAGTGCTGTCACGGTGGCGAACGACATCGCACTGGTGGAGCTGGACCGGCCTGTCCCCTGTGGCGACGCCATCCAGCTGGCCTGTGTGGCCAGACCCTCGCTACAAACGTCAGAGCTGACAAACTGCCATGTCAGTGGTTGGGGTTCCATAGAGGCAAGATGTGAGTTCCCAACACGTACTTCTGTCCTGTGGGCAAGCTGGGCACCCTGGGGAGGTGGTTTGGGCTTTCTCAGAGCAGAGGTGAAAGCCAGAGCCAGGCTACGGGGACTTACAGATGTCTAGAGAGACTTGGTCTGATCTGTTCCCCAAAGCCAGGCAGGACACACAGGTACGATACCCTCCAGGTACAAAGCCCAGCTCTTGGGAAGGGGTCACCCTGACAAGGAAGGGGAACTGGAAACGCACTCCTGTGGTTCATTCCTGTCTGTGTTCACAGCTGGGGGACCAGTTGATGTGCTGCAGGAGGCCAAGGTCCAGCTCATCGACCTCCAACTCTGTAACAGCAGCCAGTGGTACAATGGGGCTATCCACAGACACAACGTGTGTGCTGGGTACCCGCAGGGTGGCATCGACACCTGCCAGGTAGGAGCGTGTGCCACGTCCAGCCCCAGCAGCACAGGCAGCCCCTGGGTAGAGCCGTTCTGTGCAGTGGAGCCAGCTCTGGCAGGTGCTGCCAAAGCAAGGAGGCAGGCCTGGAGCTGACAGAGGCCACCCAACATCACCTGAATCCTGTCTCCTCTGCTGCAGGGTGACAGTGGTGGTCCTCTTGTGTGTCAGAAGATCCAGTCGGAAATTTTCTGGCTGGTGGGAGTGACCAGCTGGGGGAGCGGCTGCGCCAGAGAACGACTGCCTGGCATCTACACCTCCCCCCGGCACTTTTACGCCTGGATCCTGGCCAACATGTATTCGCAACAAGCAACGACTCCTCCAACGACAAAGCCTACAACTACAACTACAACTACAACTACAACTACTACTACTACTACTACTACAACTACAACTACAACTACGCCGAAGCCAAAGCCCACAGAACCGCCCTGTCCATTTCCCCCCAAGAGCCTGTTGGAATTCTTTCGTCTGCTTCGGAATTTCCTGCAGGGCCTAAAAGACAAGAAGGCTTTGGCAGCAGAATAACCCAGACCCAGCCCAGGCTGCAGGGAACTACCACCATTTCCCCCAGGGCAATGCTGCTGGCAAAACATTTCTTCTCTCATTTTTACATATTAAAGATTTATCAAGATTTTCCTCATCACTTCAACATGAGGTTGCTGTCCAGGTTTTTTGTTTCTTGGTCTTGTCCATACACCTACTCTCCTTCTCTCTTGTTTCACAGCCAACACTTAGGCTGCACTCAAGTGACTAAATTAAGGTGATATCTTTCCCCTCGCTAATGACAACCTCATGCTTCCTGTTGCGCCCATGAGAGCGACCCACAATCCATCAAGAAGATTCACACTTCTGAAATCACTGTGGCCTTGCTCCTTATCTACTTTAAATAGGGATGTGCCATTACCACATGTCCTGGTCATCCTGTTCATACTTATACAGGCCTCTGATTTCTGTGATGGGAGTCAATGCTTTTACTTTTAAATTCCTAAGTCTTTTATTGGATATGACAGAATCACAGAATGGCAGGGTCACCCAGAACAGGGTGCCCAAGCTTGCAGTGCCCAGGTAGGTTTGGAATCTCTCCAGAGAAGGAGACTCCACAACTTTTTGAGGCAACCTGGGCCAGTGTCCTGTCACCCTCAAAGGAACAAAGTGTTTCCTCCTGTTCAGATGGAACCTCCTGTGTTCTAGTTTGTGCCTGTTGCTCCTTAACTTGTCATCTGGCCACCACTGAAAAGAGCCTGGCCCCGTTGCATTGACCCCTGACCTTTAGATATTGATCAGCATTGATCAGATCCCTTCTCAGTCTTCTACAGGCTAAGGAGCCCCAAGTCCCTCAGCATTTTTGAACTGGGGAGCACAGAACTGGACACAATACTCCAGAGGTGACCTCACTAGGGCAGAGCAGAGGGGCAGAATAACCTCTCCCAATGTGCTGACCACTCTCTTCTTAATGCACCCCAGGATACTATTGGCCTTCTTGGTCACAAGAGCACATTGTTGGCTCCTTATTGTCCACCAGGCCTCCCAGGTCCTTCTCCACAGAGCTGCTTTCCAGCAGGTCAACACCTCACCCGTACTGGTGCAGGGGGTTATTCCTCCCCAGGAGCAGGACTCTACACTTGCCATTGTTGAACTTCTTCAGGTTAATCTCCTCCCAACTTTTTAGCATGTCCAGGTCAGTCTCCGGATCAACAATATTCAATGGCAGGTAATGCTACCGTTATGAGGCTCTTGTCTTTTGGCAAGTGTGTCTTTCCTCAGCAATGAAACAGTAAGTTCAGTAGTGAAGACTGGCATCCTAAAAATTTCGTGCCTGCTTCCCCTCCCCACCTGTGCCTGTGTTGAATGCTTGTTACAGATAGATGGGAATAACAACAATCATGTGACATTAAAAAGCTGCTTCTGGAACTGCACTAGATGGGCAAAGCTTTTAATCTGATGTCACTCTTCAGGCCATCCAGGCTTATTTTGCCACCACATCAGTTCTCACTTATTCTGGTGGCTATGACCTTGATTGAGGCCTCTTGGGGGCAGATTGTAAAGTAACAGAATTTAACTCATCATGGACAATTTCCTTTGCTGATTGCAGGCAACTACCGCAAGAAGGTTACTTCACAAGATTTCGACACTTTTGGTTCAAGTTCTTTTTTTGTAATGGTTGTTTTTCTCATGTAATAAGCTCATCCTACTTTGAGCAGTACAGCAAAGACTGGTCACGAAATAAAAATGCAAGGTAACAAGCTACAAAGAAGAATTCATTTAATTTCTGCAGAAGACAGCTTAGCCTTGTAAAATACTGGAATATATATGCATATACATGCATATATTTTAAGACATAGGTAAGCATGTTATCTCTGAATAACACCCCTATAGTTGTGGTCTGTCAGACTCCTGTATTCAATGCCTAGTATATTGAATCAGATACAAAACAAATACTTGTCTCACCCTTGGTTTCCTTTGACGAGTTGAAGAGTGCTGGCATACATGTTTTCTGGGATAACATTCTGGCATAGGTGGTTTGTGTCTACCTTTCAGGGATAAGTGCTTGAATATTCAAAGAACTGTCTGAGCTGAACTGTGCTGAGCTCCACAAAGATAATATTTCTTGGTTGAAGGAAAGGCATTGAGTGGTACAGAAAAACAGAATCATTCTGGTTTGGAGAGATCTTTAAGATCATTGAGTAGAACTATTAAACCAGCACTGCCAAGTTCACCACTGAACTGTCACTAAGCACCACATTTATACTTTAAATACCTTCTAAATCCTTTAAACCCTTCCAGGGATGGTGACTCTACTACTTCCCTGGGCAGACCATTCCAAAGCTTGACAACCTTTCAGTGAAGAGATTTTTCCTAATATCTGACCTAAACTTCTCCTGGTGCAATTTGAGGCCATTTCATCTTGTCCTGTCACTTATTACTTGGGAGAAGAGATTGATGCCCGTCTTGCTACAACCCAAGTTAACCAAATTTTCTGTTAGCCCACTTGTTTTACTTCACTTTTCTGAAATACATACATTTTTCCTTTGATGAATTCCTGGTACTACAAATTCCAGTTAGTTGTGGGACTAATTTATATTGACTAGGATAGGAACTGATTGCAGGTTGCCAGTTTTGTAAGTCATACACAGTGTGGCTAAGAGTGAAATTGCCGGTTCCTTCAATTCATCCATCACATGTGAAAAAAAAAGGCCTTGTCGATGTCTAGCAAAATAACAGTGTGCATTATAATGGCTCAGGCAGGACACACTTTGAGGATGCAGTCAGGCTGCAATTACAAAGAAAAACATAACTTCCAAAGCAGATCAAACGTCGCCTGATGTTCTGAGATCACAAAGGGGATGGATTGTGGCCCACTGCTGCTAAGTTACAAAGCACCTCTGTGTGTAATCCGGGACTTGCCTGGGTTCTGCTATTTATCCTGGTACGAACACACCACGGTCAAACAGGAATGTGATAAAATTGACACTCTTTGCTGTTCAAAATATAACCCTAAAACGTCTAATTGGTAAGATAAGCCATTCTCAACAGAATGATTCATACTTCAACAGCTGTGGGTGTGCTTAATTGTGTCTGACACTGGGCTCTATTTTTTTCTTTTTCTTCAGACTTACAAAGAAAGCTAAGATGACTCTCTCTGCTTTTAGAGATGAAGGTATAATTACTGTCGTGGTGACAATCAGCAAAACTAACTGACAATATAATATGAACAAAGTTACAGTATTTTCACAATGAACATGCTGATCGAGTTTTACTCAGATGTATTTGCTAGAATTTCACATAATTGGGATAAAAATGAATAGCGAACAATTGTTTCTTAAAGGTGAATATTTTCCTCAGCTTTAAATATGCCGCAATGCTTTTCTGGGATTTATTAAAGAATTAAAAGCTTGCCTCTTTATTGATATGAAAATGTAGAAAAAAAGAAAAAAGTTAACTAGGTCAACTCCTCTCATATATATGTTTAAATAGCTAATAACATATTCCACTCTCTCACATACTCTTTGCAGCATGTTTGGACATTATTCAATTTTTTTTAAACTGATTTTTTGTCATGTTTTAACTGGTAACCGCCTTTGAGAATGCAACTGATTAGGTGTCAATACGCTACTTTTCAATATGTTGTGATTCTCATACATCACTGATCTTTTTTATGTTTATTACATTCTGAGTGAGAATGGAAAATGGGAAGGCTATTGGATCAAAGGGGCTTTAGAGTTTGGAAGAGTTTTAATGGAGATCTAAAACTCTAACACAGGACGTTTATTTTTCTGAAATGGAGATGTGAAATCTGTTATGTAGCTTTGTGAAAAGGCGTTCATAACAAAACCAGATTTTCTTTAATCATTCCTACTCTTGGATAAAAGTTCACTCACTGGAGACACAATCTGTTATTTCAGCAAGAGTAACTCCCTTAAAGCAATGATCTAGAGAACTTTATCATAATCCAATTTAATTAGGATTAGCATATTGATTTAGATTTATTGCCAGCCATTTATTTAGTTAGTATCTGTTTGCATTATTTAGATATTAACTACTCCTAAACTACTTCAAATCAAATTGACGGTCCAGATTCATGTATTATTTCCCATCAAATTGAGACAAGAAACAGACATCATATAACGGAAGGTTTTTATCTTGTGGGCTGAACTCGCCTATCCTTTGTTTCCAGATGTGAATCCACTGAATTCAGTGGAAATACTGAAGTTAGTGGATTTGCTCTTGATTCATATTGCTGTGATGGAAGGAGACAATTTAAAGATTTTCAGGACAAAAATAAAGACAGCAATACAAGTGAAGGGGCTCAAAGTCTTATTCTCTGCTTTGAATAGCAGACAGGGAATTGAAAAAAAAAAAAAGCTTGCTCATGAAGATCTCAAAGATATTAAGATTTATAGCTCCTTTCCTTTCTTAATGTTGTCACTTCTGTCTCATATTCTGTTTTCTTTGAGATGATTGCAGCTTTTAAAATGGAAGAGAAAATCAAGTTCAGTTCTATGAGCCCAGCCTCTAAAACCAGAGGAATTGCATAGATTTACCACAGGCAATTCTTCAGCCCATAATAGTTTCCCGGATTGGTATTCAGATAATTTGGTATTTTCCAGCAGACTTTAAAATTCGATTAGGTTTCCATGTTAAAAAATTAAA
>WEIS01054483.1:12310-46308 GCA_013389965.1 Todus mexicanus
CCCTGCAGGGAGCAGGGCCATCTGCAACTAGAGCAGGTTGCTCAGAGCCCCCAACAACCTCCCCTGCAATGGGGACAGGGATGGGGCAGCCACAACCTCTCTGGGCAGCCTGGGCCAGGCTCTGGCACTCTCACAGGTAAGAATTTTTTCCTTCTGTTCAGGTGTAACCTCCTGAGTTCCAGTCTGTGCCTGTTGCCCCTTGTCCTGTTGCTGGGAACCACTGAAAATGGTCTGATCTCATCCTCTTGACCCCTGCCCTTTAGACATTTGTAAGCGTTGATAAGATCTCCAATGTGATGTCGATCATGTTTCATTTATGGCTGGATCCTTTTCTTGTTCAGTCCCTAGAATGAACATACAAATACATGATTTGCTGCTCTGGATGTTTACAGACTTCATTTGAATTCAGGTCTATTCAGCAACAGTAGGCAAAAACTTTACTCTTTGAAAAGTGGCACTGTAACTATCTGATTACTTTTTAAGCATTGTAATATTTTTAGTGTGGCCATGTTTGTTCATCGGTTTAAAAAACAAAGTGAATGGCATTGAAACCCCGTATTTAGTATATGTTGATGCTTATGTATTTGAAATATTCATTGACTCATTTAGAGACATATGTATCAAGTATGGGATCAGAAGAAGACGACAAAAATCATTGTCAAATGGAGAATATATAACTCATCATATTTTATTATTTACATGAAAAATAGCAGGCAATTAAAACTAAATGTCATAACGGTAAATTACCCACACATGACATAGTGTTTACCTAACTAGTCTCGTAAGTCATTTCATTTCTAATTAGTATGATAATTACTACTATCTATAGATCAGTCTTGTTATCCACGCTATCTAAGATTTTACTTAACAGTAGAAGACAGGTTTTTCAAAGACACGTTGCAGCTGACAGTTACAAAATGTAAGACAAGAGGATGAAAGGATGTCACGCTGATTTTGGTCACCTGGGACATCTGGATCCATTTCTTTGCTACTGAAGGCAACCTTGGGGTTGTTTTTTTTGTCGTTTTTTAAATTATTCTGCAGCACTGTCTTAAAACTGGTTAGTTTTTTTTTTTGTCCTCGCTGTGCCTTCTATTCCTGAGCCTTACTCAGCTCAGAAATGGAAATCCTGTATAAATACAAATGTACAATGATCAGTTTATGCCATTTTGCTCCTATGGTAACGTTGTCTTGAGTATAAACATCTCTTCCTCTTCTGATATATTTGCAGTGAGCGATAGTTTCTTGCATGTTCTTTTTGCTAGGTGGCAAAAGCCTCTTCCAATCTCTGGC
This sequence comes from Todus mexicanus, assembly GCA_013389965.1. Taxonomy (NCBI): domain Eukaryota; kingdom Metazoa; phylum Chordata; class Aves; order Coraciiformes; family Todidae; genus Todus; species Todus mexicanus. The sequence continues at coordinate 13,604 of WEIS01054483.1, forward strand.
CATTTAGGGTTCCTCTCAACACTGCTCATCTGATGACGGATGTCTGTTCCTCAGATACAAAAATATGCAGTTCTTCGCGATTTCCACCTAGCACTTTATACTCATTGTCTTATTAAGATACTCTAGGATAACACTGGGGATGTAGTTTAACAGGTAATATGTCCATTTTCTAAGTAACTCAATGACTACTTCTACTGTGGGATCCTTTCTTCCACCTGAAATATTTAATTTCTTCTTATGAAGTCCTCTAAGAGGCAAACTGTTTCTTCAGTTCTGTAACTGCATGATCTAGTCATCCTGTAGAAATTATGGATGGGCATGGCAGTGCACAAATAGATTTTTTTCATTCCAATGTGTTTAGAATCACAGGATCATAGAATAATTAAGGCTGGAAAAGACCTCTGAGATCATCGAGTCCAGTCTATGACCTACCACCACCACGCAGCTAAACCCTGCCACTAAGTGTGGCATCCAGTCTGGCCTTAAACACCTCCAGGGACGGTGACTCCACCACCTCCCTGGGCAGCCCATTCCAATGTTTTATCCTCCTTTCTGTGAGGAAGTGTTTCAGAATATCCAACCTATTTCACAAATATCTCTTATGTCACAACTTTTCAGCAGCCGGACATTGCAGATAACACATATGACCATGCAGGTGCCCTCTACTGTCCTTGTAAATCTGTAGTTGTCACTTTTTGTTGCTATTTTTTGTTAAAATTCTTAGTCCGTGCCAGAATCTGAGATCAGCCCTTTTCTAATTGAGGTGACATTTCTCTTCTAAATATGATTTCACCTACAGATGAAGAGTAAATTAAGGGAAGCACAGACATACTGACAACATAGAAAGTCATTAGTTTATTTGAAGCTTGTCCAGCTTCAGTATAACCTGGAAGTGACCACGGAAGCTGTGCAATTTCAAGTGTATACATACATCCATGATCTATTTCAAACGGCAGTTCTTAGTCCAAGTTTTCTAGGAGAATAACAAGCAGTCTTTATTTTGGAAAAAAAAGCCCCACTTCTACTTAATTTAATGTATTACTCATAAATCTAAAGAAAAAAGGCACCAGGAATAATAAGCAGAAAAACGAAGCAACAGCAAATATTATAGTGAATTCGAAAAACAGAGAAAGAAGCATATTCTCTGAATATACTCCATAGTGTTTTACTTTTATTCATCTGGGAAGTCTGCTAGATATGTATCATGTCATGACACCATACGTAACAATAACAGACTATTTATTTTTCAGCAATTGTAACTTAAATTATGCCGTTGATTTCATTTTAAATTCTCATTATATGCATTTGGTCCCCCAAAGAGATTAAGATCTGTGAGTCTTGTGAATGTATGCTTTGTTCTCCATGTGAGTCACAGCTGTTCAGACCTTACCTTCCACAAAAAATTTAATGGTACTTTAATCATGAAACTCTGAATAGAACATTCCATACGCTGCACACAGTTTAAAAAGTTCGAATTTTCAAGTTTAAAGGCTTTTTTCCCTTTGGCACTACTTTGAATACATGCTTTTATCAATCAGCGAATATTCTCTTGTGAAACATGTCCATTTCTTTTAGGATTTTGTTGTCTCTGAAAGACTTTAAACTGAATATTCTTAATTAAACCTGCAATACATTGATTCAGGATGATGCTGTAGTGTTCTGTAGGAACTATATTTAGGTTAACTTGTTGCCAAGTGTCCTCTCTGGCACAGATTTTTTCACCAGGCTATATTCCAATGTGAGGTATTTTGGCCAGGGATTTCTGCAATATTTTGCTTTGCATCATTAATGAGGAAGATTTGTTGTCTCCTTAGTGGTGTATTCTGACAGGAAGAACTGACCAAAAGAGAAATGGAATAGTACCTGAATTATTCTTAGGGAATAAACAGAGAAATGCTTCCCAATAGCCTGGGAAATTTGAGTAATTTTCCATGGAATAATTTATATTTACTTGAGGGGAGTGCCTACTGTATAAACAACTGTTGATAGTGATTTTCTGCACCAACAGACAAGGTTAATTTTGGTTAAATTAAAGGCCATTCCTCTTCCTAAAGCACTTTCTTTTAATCAGGATTCCTTTCATTACCCAATATATGTACATCCTTCTCTTGATTTTTACTTCTTCAGAGATGTTTATAACTCTCACGTTGCTTTGTTGGTTTATATAATGATTTACCTAGATGCTTTTAACTTAGATTCCCTCCCCTAGAAATTTCCATGGATCTTCCCTTTGCTTCTTTTAGTCATCTGTAGCCATATGCAAAAACTGTTTGGCCCTCACTTATCAATCATTCTTGGGCTGCATTTGTGTTTCTCGTCAGATATAACATCTTCACCTCTGATTTTCATCCAGAGGATTACAAGAAAGTCCAACTGGTTACTGTACATCAAGTGCCTCGCTCTGAAAATGTCCAAATGAATCTAATTAGAATGATAATTTCTTCTGAGTGCCATAGTCACACCCTTGCTTGTTTCTTTCATCTCATGAAAGAAGCTTCCTCAAATGGAGTAAGAGGCAGCCTCCTCTAAGGCTGACTGCCTTATATGACACTATGCTACTTCAAATGTTTTCTCTCTGTGGCTAGATTGAAATGTTTCGTCTTTGCAATATGCTTCTCTTGGTTCTATTGATTTTCTGTACTCTGGCTGTTCATAAGTAATTTAAAAGTCTCCGTCCCCTGATGTCAATCATCAGCCACCCTGTGCTCATCTCTCACCTCTCACACTCTGAAGTGTGTGTGAATATACTCATGGGTATATTCTCAGGACAGCATTCAAGCAAGCAGGGACAACTTGTAGGGTTAGCAAGACGTCTGAATGGGAGCTGAAGGACTTGTGAGTGGTTCAGGTGTCAGAATCCCTCTTTCTGTTACTACACTTCAAAGTCTTCCCCTCTGTCCTCCATGTTCAGACGTCAGCTGCTCCCTTCTCCTCCTGCACTGTTCAAATTCTTCAGTCCTTCCAAAGGTCACCAAGACCTCCCATTGCAGAGCTCCAATCTCACCAAACTTCTTATCCTAAGGCTACCTCTATTGCACAAGTCCCTTCACACTTTCAAGATACCTCTCTTTTTTTTCTCCTCTCTTTCCCACCTGTAAAATTTTCAAATCTTATGCTGTGACTTTTGCCTACTGAGTAGAATGTGACTGCTTTGTCTTCTAATGAATGCTTGAAAGAAGGGTTAGACAAACCAGGCCTGGGAAGCTCTGTGATCTTAGAAAAAGCCATACTGGGCAAGGCAGTTGTGTTTCTTGCTTATAAATGTTGTCCTATGTTTAGAGGCTATTCAGGTGCAATTTTTGGATGCTATAAGAAAACTCATTCAGATGTTTCAGCTTAGATTCCAATGACTGATTTCATTTGTAACACTTCACCAAGACATGCACAAGATTTCATATGCAAATCAGATTTAAAAAAAACACGGCGGGGAAATGTTCAGTACTCTTGAAGAGCGACATTGTAATCCCTACAGAGAATTAACTTGCTTTGTTATCTGTACAAAATTCAGGAATGATCTGATGATTATTTGTCAGGTGAATAAACAGTGCTCTACTTCTTAGCTGGGTTTTTTCATAGCAGGTATTACAATAGATACAAAGATCTTTGCTATGAATAAGGATACTTCATATTCAGATGACTGTCAGACAAATTCTGGGCTAAAACATACAGAAAACCTGTTTGAACATCTATTCCACAAACTCCTTTTAAACCTTTAGAGATTAAAATATTTCTGGATTGATGTGCACACAATCGATGCTCTTACTCCAGGGGATCACATTGCTTATCTCATGTGGACAAGAAGCCAAGACTACAGCTGTGTTTTTCCTTTAATGTTCTTAATCACAAGCAAAAAGTCATCCTCAGAAAGGTTTCCTGTCTTTGCCAATGTTAAAAAAAAATAGATAAAAAGAACGTGCCCATTTCAAATTCCACAGAATCTTCTCATTTGTTTTCATGGGAAAACATACACACATAATTCTTCTCAAATAAGTTATTCAAGGCGTAACTCATAAGGCCCATAAAAAATGTAGTAAATATCTACACTGATACAAGAAAAAAAAGATTAAAAAAGTACTGCTCAAGCTGATCTGGAAAATACATGGATGGAATAGATTAAAATCTTGCACAGGATAAATAAAAATCTAAACATGACGATTAAGTAATGGTGAGAATAAAACAACTGAAACGTAACATGCAGCACAGAGCAAATGATAATACCAGTCCTCAGTTGGTAGAAACACGAGTAAAGCCCTTTAGTTATTGAAGTAACTCTAATTTCCAGTATCTCATGCTGAAACATGGCAAAAACTTTTCTGTTATATATAGTGCTCCTTTATGGGTGGAAGATTTTGTTAGAGGTAGACTGTTTAATTTCAGAGAGTAATTTTGAATTATAGTAGCATGACTTCTGATTCTTGCAAGAGAAAAATCATTTTACGATCTTCTCAACACTCTTGCGCTAAGGAAAAAAAATTATATATTTATAGTTCACTATTGCCCTCTTGTGGAATGAAAGAAAAACAAAGATGTGAAATGTAAAATCCAAACCAAGAAGTGGTTACTTAGAACTCAGTTCAGAAACCTTCACTCATCCTGTTCCTTAGTTAAAAAGCAGCATTTGTGGAGCTGGGCTCTATTCAGCACAAACAAGAGGTTAGCATTTGGTCCTATATCATCAGTTTTGCTTTTTGTGCATTATTGAAAGTTACTGTCTCTTTAATATCTTTACAGTTAACTGGACGAGTGGATCGAGGGTACCCTCTGTAAGTTTGCAGGTGACACCAAATTAAGTGAGTGTGTTGATCTACTTCAGGGCTGAGAGGCTCTACAGAGAGGTCTGGGCTGGTGGGACTGATGGGCNGTCTTTTCCAACCTAAATGACTCTATATATCACTACAACAGTTCAACCTGGAGGAGGAACTCACAGGCAACAAGAATGGAATTTCACACTGCTGTTTCAGATAGACACGAGTCATGGTCTAGCCGTGCACTGAGATCGGTCAAGTATTCCACCATTTTAAAACAAAAGAAACTGCTTTGCTGAGGTTTAAGCCCGTTGCAGGTCAGCAGCTTTTGAAGAACATAATAAATGCTCTTGTAATTCAGTTCCTTCAGTCTGCAGCTCCATGATATCTCTTCTCTTAATGAAAAAAAGTTCAGTAATGACTGATTCTGGTTACAATTGCCCCATCGCCTCTCATTAATTTTTATTGTTGGAAATGTTTAGAAAGTTGGTTGTTTTTTTTTTCTCAGGGAAAAAGGAAAGCACATACTTTGAGGACAGTTATTTTTTTGGTGAGAGTAATTAGGAGTGCTTGAGAAGAATGAATTGAGGTATGAAAAACCTGCCTTGTGAAAACAAGTTGGTAAAGCTCAGTCTCAAATATGTACACAAGAGAATGATAAAACCAGCTTGGCCACTGTCCCCAGGTAGGTATATGGGAACAGATTGTGGCTCTCAGATGGGTATTTGGTACAGTAGAAAAAAAATGTAATGAAGTTCTATAGAGGGAAGCTGAAAACAGGGATTTGGGGTATTTGGTCTAGAATAAAGAACAGATTTCTAGAAGTTAAGGCAACAGGAATTAGCACTTTATCTCAGGGCATTGTGAACTCTAACTTTGAACCCTCATGAGATAAATTTGACCAGGTGCTTCCATAGCGTTAGTCAAAATCCAGTCAAAATCTTCTAAAGCTTCTGCAGAGACTTTTATGCTCTCTCATCACTTTTGTACATCTCTCAGAAACATTATCAAAAGAGGTACTTTCTTCTGTTTGTTGATCAGCTTTATACTTCATTTCTATCTCAAGTTGATATGTTACTAATACTTAAATAAAGAAAAACAGAGAATGTAGGTATTATTATACAGGTCACCTGACTATGTTGGATGTCACTGGACCCAGAATATTCACTGACTATGGCCATGTCTCCAGGCCAAATGTAGTACATTACCCAGTGTGGCAATCATCGGTGAAGACTGGGAGTGCTCCACATGGCTATGCTATATATAAATATAAATCCCTATATTTCTTCTTTCACAGATCCTGCTTAGACCCACACTTCTTGTGCTTTCACAAAGAGCAATTTTCTCCTTGCAAAAGATTTTGTTCGGTGCTTGGACACTGGAGAAACTGGGCTCAGACCTCCTTTTGCAAGCAGGTGACTCGTTTGTAGCTCAAGCTACAAGAGTAATAGCCATGGCTGTCATGTACATCGCATACATCGTCATTTCTATACGCATTTTCACAATCAGGCTGACATCCTAGCAGTGGAAGCTTCCTAACGGTCTGGTCTGAGTTAAAAAAACCAAAACAAACCAAAAAACCTAGAGCAAAACTCGCAAAATTTGGTTTTAATAATTACCCTTCACTGCAACAGTTTGTGCTATGCTCTTTTCAAAAGATGGCTACAGATGGAGATGATAAGTTCTGTAGCTGATTTCAAGCTTAATTATACAGTGCAATATGAATTCCCAAGGAATAAAGAGGAAGCATTTTGGTTATTTTTGACATTTTGAAGGGAAAAAAAAAATTGTAGTCAATTATGCCTTACCACCAAAAGCATAAGGCTGTTGGGAAGGAAGCTGTTGAGAGCATGCAGAGGGGCACAGAGTCGCATCTGCTCTGCAAGGAAAAGGCTGGATGTGTCATCTGTATAAGAAGGAGACTCCTGAAGCCTCAGCTATGTGATCGCTACCCTCCTGTGTTTGCACGCCCTCGCTGCTATTTCTTGCCATGCCCTCTGACCCCTAGCAGCGTCCAATTTGCTACTTACAACACAGAAACATCTGAAAAATGCTTCACTTGGTTAAATGTGGAGACTCTGTGGTCACACAGTTCATCATCTGCTGATAAGAACTGGCAAGACTAATGAGAGCAGCACATGATGTGGTCTCTAGAATGGCAAGACTCATGACTAGTATTTGATATTGGATCAAATTAGAAAGAAATAACTTGTCCTCTTAGTGCTTACTGAGGAGTAGTAGACTGCTGGTGTCTGCAGAAAATGTCGTCTTAGAAGCCCTGACATTTCTGAACTTAATCATCCAGTAGCAGTTTATTAGGAAGTGCCAGTGTGAAGTGCTTGAAGTGCAAGTACGGTATAAAACCTACATCAGCCCATTTTGATCACTTACTGTGTTAAAATGATATAATATTTAGGATTAGAAAGACCACATGCCCTCCAGAGTTCTCACTGAATTCAGAACCAGAATGAGGGAAAGGAGGGGCTTTCACCTATCCAAAGTGAAATCCCTAACTCGACACCAGATTTTAGCTTATCTGTGATAGTTTCTGGTTATGATATTTGGCTTAGCAAACCACAATCTGTGATCTTTGGAAACAAATGCAGTCATCCTTCAGACTGGATGGGATTTAGCATTTTCCAGTGGGTGAAATAGAACTGAAAATAAGAAGCACTACAGATAAAGCAGAAAAAAAATATATATAAAATTCTAAATATGAAGAAAATCCCTCTGCTAGTTTTATTCGTTACTCATTAACCAGATGTAGATAGAAGTAATATTCTGAGAAATTATATCACCAAAGGAAAAAGCTCTGAGGGAATCTCTTTTTACATTGCCAGTGTGATTATTCTCAAATATAGTAAAAAAACAAATCACCACTTGATGTCACCATTGGTCTGTACCTGTGCAGCTCTCCAAGAAACCTCTCCAAACATCACAAAGAAATTATAAGTTCAATTACAATATTTAGAGAGCTATACTGAAAGAATTCTTTGTGCAGTTAAGTAATCACCATCTCCTTGTTCGACCTATTCAAAATACTGGAAGGGCAGCTTCATTGAGCTTGGAGCACCATGAAGATCCAGTGAATAGCGATTTGAAAAGGTGCTTTGCATGCATAAAGTCTGTCATTTTTAATAAGGAAATTTACAATAACCAGAAGAATAAATCTCATCATTACAGTATGACTTATAAACATCGCTACCACCCAACTGCAGAATGAATAGTAAAGGAAGAGAAAATATGAGCGGAAGAGAAAGTACCTCTGGAAACAAGAAATGAAGATTAACTGTAAGGGTTAATAAAGGTGCAAGAGAGATGTAAGCAATCTGTCCTGAAAAAGTTGGAGTCTTATTTCCCAATTTAGGCATAAATAAAAATATTCTGTTTTCAGACCTCCTTGACTTTTAACAAGCATGATGAGGTTGACTTGCAGCTTGCTAATTCTGAACATCCATTCTTTTATTTAGGGCTCTCAACAGGAGTTTAGCAGCTCAAGCTGAGGTGTAGTTTTTAAAGGAACTTAATCATTTATAAAATCTCGCTTGCCATTAAAAGCTTGACTTTTTGTTAGTAATTGCCACACTGTGAAAAAGAATAATGTCTAAACTGAGTGGAACATATAAACTATGAAATCTTGAATCTGGATAGTATTATAGGTAATGAGAACATTGTGTACAGGAGACGAAGCAGCACTCGGTGGGGTTGAACTCTCCAGCAGCTTGAAACACCAGAATGAACACTACGGCTCTCTCTTGGCATGACTTTTATTGGTTCTTTATACACATAGTTATGGCACAAATTCTCTTATTGATAGTTTTCCTGAACTTTTAAACTGGTTAAGTATTTCACCTATAATCTAAGCTCCAAGCACTAGAAGAATGATGTGTTCAGTTAACATAATACGTTCTTACTGCTCTATTTGGACACTGAGCAGGCTGCATGTTCTCCTCTATACAATACTGCACATGGATTGCAGAGACCTGTACATTAAGAGGTCCATACAAGGATCATTTTAATGCATAAAAGTATTTTAACCTATATAATAAAAAGAATAATTCTAGGCTTCCAGACGATTTTGTATCTGCTCATCAGCCACAGGCTAATGCTGCACATTTTTTTACAGTAGCAATCATTACACTATTATTTTTTCTGTTCTGGATCGCAATGACTTTACTCACAGGCCAGGAAAATGTTTTCCAGGGAAGTTCCCAAGCAACTCTAGCATGCTGAATATGTGAAATTTGCGCTGAAGTAAATGGAAATTGGAAGTGCTCAGGAATTACTAGTATTTGTCCTTTTGCAATGCTGACTGAATAAGCTAATTCTATCCAATTTCAAGCTCCTTTCAGCATAATAGTTTCAAAATTGCAGCTCGGAGTTTATCACTTGGCTCTCATTTCCATAAAGAGAGGCTAAAAAATTGAAATGGACAAGGGGCAGTGGGAATAAGTGTGGTGAGTAAGCAAAAAAATAGAAAAATGAAGTAGAGGGTAAAAAAGCAAATTCAGAGAAAATTCGAAAATAGAACTGTCAGAAGAATGAAATAAAGGTATATTACATGTGCATGTCATGTACTACACAGGGCACACATAAACTGTTCCTTTGGTAGAATAGTTAAGTGGGTTTCTTTAGTCCTAAGTAAAATACTGTATGTCAATACACTGGCTTATCTTTGATAAAAGAAATCAATGATAATTTCAAAAAGAAAAAAAGAAGAATTTTTCTTACATAGGCTAATATAACGTATGCATTATTTTTTAAACAGATTTTTCATTTACTGGTAATTCTTTTAGCAGGCCAAAGTTATGTCTTTTTGTCTGTGCAACACAACTGCCCTGTGGGGAATCTGAACGTTTATGACTCTTAAGGAAAACAATTCTTCAGCAGTGAATAGGAAACATGAAGAATAACACAAAGTTTGTACTAAGGCTTTCCATTGTCTGCCACTTCAGTAAACATGTCATTGTGAACTAGAGAGTTATAGACTGGGATGAGCATCCTCAGGATGAGTGCTTTTCATCAGGGATAAATCCTGTGCATCAGGGCGGCTTCCAAAGGACTCGTGACCCAAACACACGTGGTGTCTGTCTCTAAAACTGCCACCCAGACAACCTCAGCATCTCCATTTGTGCAGTAAAATTATATAACATAGACAAGGTGAAATCAGTATAATCTTATTTGCACTCAGTTGTCTGAAAACTGCATAACCTCTCCTGTGTGGCACTGAGGCCACACAAATATTAGTTCTCCTAATATATCCTTCCTCTCGCAGGTGAGTGAATGGATCAATGGGAGGATTGATCAATGAGATCAGTGGATCGAGAGGAAGGGGGAAATTGCTCACTTCTTCCAGTATCTTGTTACAATACGAAGACACATAAGCAAGTAGTAGATTTTGTTCACTGCTGATGATTCCAAATGGATTCAATATTTTTTTATTTCCACAGATATCCCTGACTTCAATTTCTGCTATAAGGCAAAGTATGCAACCATAACAGAGTCACCGTCATAGAGCAGAACTGCAACTGACATTATTCTTTCTCCAGCTATTATCACTGTTTTTACTTTTCAAGTGAAAATTCTGGTGGGATCATTAAAATGAAGAGTGAAGCCAAGTGAACTGCACTATTTTGTAAGCATTCATGTGAATCTACCACAGAACCTGCCTTTTCATGGTAAATGTTTAATTGCTTTCTGTGGAGAGTCAGAAAAGCAAATGTTATTCAGACAAATGCTTTGGAAAAGTCAGTATTAGTTCCTAGAGGTGGAGCAAAGCTAAAGCTAGGTAGGTGCAGATTAGAAGTTAGGAAGAAGGTCTTTACTGTGAGGGTGGTGAGACACTGGCACAGGTTGCCCAGGGAGGTGGTAGAAGTCCTATCCCTGGAAGCCTTTCAGGTCAGGCTGGATGATGGGGCTCTGAGCAACCTCTTCTAGTGGCAGGTGTCCCTGCCCATGGCGGAGGGGTTGGAACGAGATGATCTTTGAGGTCCCTTCCAATCCTAACAATTCTGTGACTACAATTTTATACAGAAAGGAAATAATTATTTTCTGGAGGATTTAAAAAATCTGAAATCTGGTTTCATTGTAGTTGAGAACAAGGAATGACCTAGCTCTTCTGATACACACTCTTGTATGAGCTTTCCACTGGCAGCAGATCTGTATGTACTCCTGGAAATAAATCAGGCCACAGAAGCATTTGAATTCATCTTTGTCAAAGACTGACAAGACAGCAGTAAGTTACAGAACAGTAAAGACATGGACACAGTATCCTAAAGGCAGACAGCCCAAGTTTCTACACGCCACCTCTTGTGAAGAAGTGATGTACTGACACAGGAAATCTCAGGCCACACAACAGCACAAGCGGACTGAATGTGTTATACGACATGTGGTTCCTCAGGGTCCTATTGATTAAGTACACGTTGCAGGAGTAGAGTTGGGTACTGGAAACTTAGAATACTTTGTGAAATACCAAGTCAAGCAGGTAAAGCATAAAAGATACATTTTTTTGCTATAGTTCCAGGTCTTTCCATGAAATCTCACAATAAACAAGTGATCTGATGGATGCAGGACTGACTGACACTGATGCTGCACTGACTGACTGACTGTCAGTGTGTGACTGACACACTGTAGCTTACCATGTGTTTCTAGACTAGTTGGGTAGACAACACATCTAACATAAAATGTAAACAACAGAGGGCTGGGATGTCAAAAGCATCCCAGATTCTACTCTGTAGTGAGAAAAACCACAACATTTTACCCTGAACAAAACCTGTGAATGAACATGGTAAGGAGCAAATGAAGGATTGTCAGTCCATTCCTTCCTTCTTAGAACAATATTCTTAGTTCTTCAGGACTTATTAGAAAGGTCCATACAAGAAGATTATTAACAGCAGCCACAACTACCTTGTTCTGATCATTTTGCCAACCATGTGTGAGCATATTTAATGTGCATAGGTATGAGAAAGGATATTTGACAGAACTTGGCTGAGAGGAAAAAAGGAGACATGATTACCATACAGCTGCCAGTAAGGACACTAATGATAAGTGAAAATGAATAACTCAGCTTCTGTGGAACCTTGAGCAGCAAGACATTTTCTATATACTTCAAAACACAAGGGAAGGCTTTAAATGTTCTGGATAGAGTTGATCAATAAATCCAGTCTAAAAAGAATCTTACAACCGAGAGTCACATACCCTGTCAGGCATGTCAACAGCAAAATGAAAACCATTGATTTGTTTGTCACCAGGCTTTGCCAGCTAGCAAATTTTTCTGAGCGTTGGGTGCTCTCAGATGACATTATACAGGGACCAAATAACTCAAAAGTGAATTTCAACTGGGGACAATTTCTGTGAGTGGAAAATGTCAGAGAATTCTCGGTATAGTGCATGGGACACAACACCATGTGTCTTTTTTTTTCCTATGGAGCATCCTTCAGAAATTAAGAGAAGGAAGATAATGTAAGTTACTTGTGGCTGGATACAGGGCTTTCTGAAGTGATGCAAATATTGTCACTGATTTTAAGGAGAGTTATGTTTACCCTTTAAAAGAGATTTCAATTACTGACAAAGACTATTCTGTCTTACCAGCGCAACTCTAAACATACCTTTACACGAGCATCCTCAAGTGAACATGCTGAGTATTTGAAGCAATTTTTCTATTAGGAGGAGATAGTTCTTGCAGTGCCAGTACTTCAATAGAAATGACTCTGTTGGATACGAAATAGTATTTTTAATAAAGCTCAGCACAGCATTATTAGAGATGGTTGTTCATCTAGAGCTCAAACTCTGTGTTTGCAGTGCTTAAGCTACTTGTGCATTCACAAATGCTATTTTATTATTTTTTTTTGTGCAGGATAACTGCCAAATCTACATGCTTCATAAAGGAGCAGCCTGTGAACAGCATCTCTTTTGTGTCTTTGAGAATCTGAAAACAGGGTTTCCAAATCTGTGGCATTAGCTTTCTTTACATGACTTCAGTCAGCCATAACCATACAATGTGTTTATCCATTCAAGCTCGACTCTATTTGCAGAATGCTTTCACAAGCGCATCTGAGATATCACTATTTCCTTCACTTCTATTATCCACACATTTTGCATCACATCTTTGCTTTGAATCTAATCTCTGCAAAGCAACCTGGTAGCAGTGGTATTACTTAATTGCTTAACTAAGTAATTACTTAACGAAGATTTTGGGAACTACTGTTCTGGAACAGTGTTGTTCCTTACTTTTCATCAGCTACGAAAGGCTTTTGGGGGCCAGAAACTAAAAGACATAGTGTTTTTGAGGCTACCTGTGGTATAAACATGACAACTGATATTGGTTGACATAGAAGACAATGTGAAGGGATCTCTCCTTTATGAAGATGATGATAATTGTTGGTGTTCTTCTTGTTCTTATTGGTCTCCAGTTTTTCCCAGGAGCTCTTTCTTCTAGATTTGAACTAGGCATGAACTACGTAAGAATAAAGCATATTTTCCTTTGGATCAGAAGGCTGTAACAGTTAGTGGAAGGAAAATGCGGAAAAGAGAGGACAGCTAAAATTTCTGTCTCTTAAAAATAATTGGACATTGGGAGAAGAATTATTGTGAGCATTGAACAGTGAAGATATTGTAACTAATGGTAGGAAAGTAAATAGTGTTGTGAATAGGAGCAGAGACTGGAAGAGGACTTAAGGAGCTATGACTGCAGCAGTTATAAGGTACTGATCAACAAGGTCAGTCTACTTCTATGTGTAATAAGGTAGGGAAGGTTTCCCACATATTTTACTTTTGTTTTTCCTTCTATTAACTCCAGAAAAACAATCCCACATGGCAGCCATACTTAAAAAAAAAGAAGAAATAATCAAATTAATGTCTTGTAAGTAAATACAGAAAAACCTTTTCAAAGTGAAAAGCTAAATTTAGCGCAACATAGAACAGACAGTCTGGATCCTGGACTTCCCTCCTGTTTGATTATACCCAGCTACATCTTAAAGCTTGTTCTGTAGTGTTTCCCTCTCTGAATCTTAATACTGCTTGATTATAATTACTAACAAGTGTAATTTATGGAATTGTTTTTACTTTTGTCAGCAGTAAGAGAAATCAGTATGTCGGCTAAACTGAACTTCTGTGTAAAATAGCCTGAGACCTGAACACAGATATATTTCCTTTGCTTCCATTCCCCCTATCAAGTTAGAGTACTATCTTCCATGTCAGATGAAAGACTTCAAAACACATGGACGTGGAGTCTTAGATTAACTGTTTCAGTTGTTAATTGCGTTTCACTGGAATATTCCTCCTGTCCCTCATTTCACGCTTAATATCACATTTCACACACGTTTCACACGTTTGACTCTCCTTGCTTCTTGGTTTGCAAGGTAAATCTGTTCCCTGAGTTGACTTTTAAGGACCGTGATCAAATCCTCTCTAATCTTCCTGTTGTTATGCACAATATGCTTGAATCTCTAATCCAAAGGCAAGTCCCTGAAGATGTAAATGGATCGTGCAACTTCTTCCTATATCTTTAAGATTTTGTTGAGATTGTTAAAACAAGGAGTGGAGACCATGACTGTATATCTTATTAGTGGTCTTCCCCATGTCCTCTGTGTACAGCCATGAAGTGTACATAGCATGTCCATACATCCTATACTTGATCAACCAAGACTTTTTGTCTTGTTTGAATGTCAACACTGCAAAGAATAAATAATAAGGTTATGCATCGTGTAATCACGGAAACCAGACTCCCAGTTTCCTGTGGTTGTTATTAAATGTATTTGAAATGAACAATGAATTTTAAGCCTACTTGTTTCTATGATCATGAAAACTTGCAATTGATACCCGAGATTCAAACCGAGTACTGAAATTCTTTTCTGCTCTGGTTTTAGTTCAGCTACAAGTATCTGGTGTATAGTTAGTTGCATTAAGCTTATGCTCCAAGTCTAACTTTAATTCCTTTTCAAAATCAAGTATATTCTAATAATGACATAGAAAAGGAAGAAATTGAGCAACTAACTCTAGCCTTCCTTGTGTGGGATTCTAAACTAAATATAAGAATGACACTTATTCTGTAATGCTTGCTAGAAATGGTATGACACCAAGAACAGTAATTAGGAGGAGGGAGTGTAGAAGTCATGTCAGGATGAGCGGACCATATTAATTTGGAAGAGTAAAATATGTAATAGAAAAAAAGGAATCCAGCAAAGCGCTATAGGAACTTATTCAGGGCAAATTGCTAGAGGGGTCTAAATAATGAGGAGAGGTAAAATCCAATACTAGCGTAGTGCATGGTCTTGTTACACTTTGTCTTTTAGATTCCTTGGAAACCAATGGTTATACTTTCTGGAAGTGGATCAATCACCCCCAAGGCAACCTATTGTACATGAGGAAAACCATTCAGTGAGCAGCTGCAGCAGGATTATAGACTACCCTTTTCTATGCTAATCATTGTAATTGGACTATATATTTTCCTCAATATTGCATTTTCCTTCTGACTTTCCATTTCATTTACATTTTGTTCATTATTTTTCAAACATCATTAGTAGGGAGAGGAATTTTTTGAAGATGTGATTAGGCATAACTTCAGAGATAAAATGTCCATTTCATTTTCATAAGGGTTGTAAGTAGGTCAGCTCTGTAAACCGGCAAACTTGGAAAAGTAAACTTTGCTATGGCTAGGCTGCGTTTTCCTTAGTCCCTGAAATATTTGGATCCCATTTACACAAATAGGAATGCTAAACTGGACCTGGTGAACTGGGAATGCTTCATGTTACTTACTAATGTCTTTGGTGTTTCATCAAGGAGCTCATGAAGAGTGGGGTCAGGAGTAGATACAGTAAAGGAAAAAGCTGTAACATTTCCTCAGTCAAGGACATCTTAACTCAATTACAGCTCTGAGCTAATTAATGCTGAAGAATTTCAACACATTTGGGAGCTGAGGAAAGCCTTTGCCCTCTTTAGTTGACAAATGATTAGGTTTAGGATTTCTGGACTTCTGGCTCGTAAAACATTGCAGTCACACAATTCATTTTTTAGTAGACTGCGCAATGGTAATTTCCTTTAATCGTTCATCATAATTGGATTCCCATTAGGAAATGATGCTATATTTGGTTTAACTGAAAATAATATTTTGATGTGCCTGTGGTGAGAACAGTAATTGTATAAAATTAGCCCTTTTTGTTTTCTGTGGTTCAGGGCTGTCATGTAACGCTGAAACTGTTTTATTGAAACACACTGTATTGCTGGTTTTCTTGCTCTTCCTACTTTATCTCTTTATGCTGAAAAGATAAAGAAAGCAAAACTGTGTCTAAATTTTAAGGAGATTATGCATTTCTTCAGATCTGTTGAAATTCAGATCGAGCCTTTAAATTCACATTAATTGCATCAATTAAAACACTTAGAAGGATCACAAATCATTAGCTACATATACCAGACTACTCAAAATATTTCTAAGTAATGCAGATCAGCACATCTTTAGTCAAAATGTCAAGAAAAATACCAAAACTGATGTACTGAAAACAATGCTTACAAAAAAGTCCCGCATAATATATCACATCTAGTCTACAATAAAGTCATTAACCACTGTTTTGTTCCTCTGCTCTGAAGTGTAAATCTCTCATAATGCTGACTTATTTTAAGTCAGTTTGCATACAAAGTGGAAAAAAAGATTTAGTGGAAGTCTAGTGAGAAGGAAAATAAACTCCTATCTATATCATTACTCACTTGATAGAATGCATATATGTTGCAAGGCTACATAAAATGTAAAACCAAGGAGACAGATCTATCTAGGAATGACTTCTTATGATCTGCTTCTTATTTTATGGGCGCATTAAAATATAAGCTTTGCAAAACTCCTTGTTTTAAGATAATCTTGAAAGTATGTAATTTCTTCGCTAAAATAAAACATAGCTTTCATTTAGCCTGACAATGTTGGCTCCAGAATACAGAATATTAGTTTCAGTAAGAATGCATTGGTTTCACTGTAAAATACAGTTTCTTTGATATCAGCCCTGGAGAAACATATTGGTTTCAGCTAAAATGTATTGCCATGCTCTCACTAAAACATACAGACATTATAAAACTGTATATTGGTTTCAGTAAAAATGTATTCTTTCCAATGGATTCATGAGGCTTTCAGCAAGAATGTATTGATTTCATTAAAATGTGCTGCTTGAGATAAACAAAAATTCAGTTAAAATGCATTGGTTTCTGTTAAAGCTCATTGACTGAAGTGAAGAACATTTTACACCGGTTTTGGGCAGCCTTAGGGTTTTTAAACAGTGAGCAGAGAAGGACACATCAGTAATTGCAAAGGTAATTGAAAACAAAGTCTATTCTGTAACATCTAAAGATGCAAATATGCTAAATAAATTAGATTTTTATATCCCCATCCTATTTCCTTGTTGCTAAGCGTAGAGATAAATATTCATACAGAAAAAGAATGACATTCTTTATTCTGATGAATAACCTTCTATTCAGGTATGGGATGGAGGCTGCAATACTTTTCAACCTGTTTAGTAACCATTTGTTTTCAGATAACCAGTTTTTGACCAGTTTGCTTTAAATCAAGTTCAGCATTTCCCTGCTTCATTGACAACAGGCTCTTTCTGCCATTTCAGCATCTCCAGGCATTCAATGACAGTAGCATTTATATGTATTAGGAAGCTCTCCTATTGCAAGTCTACTAAATTAAGAACAGTTTATTTGATTTTTTTTTTTTGGTGATAGGTTATATTTTTCAATGTTTTGGAGTAACTTTATGTTTTACTTCCACTCATTTTATACGGAAGTGATCCCATGGACTAAAACGTAACCGTGAAATACGCCTGAATATAACTGAACAATCCTTGCCACATGGAAGAGGCTGCTGTCCAGCTTTAGAGTGTTATCCTTTCCCTACACTGATGTAAATAGAATTCACATGCAAAATGTGTTTCGGTATACTTGAAGTGTAAATAATATGAATAAAGCTTCAGCTACTCAAAATTACTTCTGTAATTCAACAGAAGGAAGTAGTAATGACCTTACTGGGCTGTAAAACTACTTCATCTTGTGTCAGCCCTGTCTCCCAACAGTAGGCAGTGACAAATGCCTGGATGCTGCTATAGAACATTCTCCAACAAGTTATGCATAAGAAACTTCCTGAGAAGATGACGTTCTCATCTCGTATTCCTTTGCGGATTTACCCCATCATTTTGTACCAATTCGGCTGCGAAAACTGCATTCCCAGCACCCAACGGCGAGGAGTTTCACGACTGATCTCCACCCCATGCAAAGTGACTCATCTTTTTGGATATTGGCTTGAACTTGCAGCTTGTTTTCACTTATTCCTCATGTGTCCTGTGCTGGAAGAGATCATGAATAATCGCCTCTCTTTCCTGGCTACTCACAGCCTTACAGATCCTGCCACATACAGCTATAGCTGGCTTTTTTCTAGGAAGAGGAGACTTATTTTATTTAGTCATTCCTCACAAATGCTGTTTCATAGCTCTGGTTTTACTCGTTGCTCTGCATTTTTTGGTCCTGCTACATCTTTTTTAGCAACTTGAGGAACGGAACTACACATTGCACTTCAAATGCATAAACACCATAGCTTTGTCTAGTATCTTAGCAAATTGTCTTCCGTTTTTTCTTATGTATAGCCAGTCTTAAGTCTTTTGAAAAGAGATGAACCTGCCCCTCAGTTTTCAAACAGTATTTTATTTTCAAAACCTTTTTCTCACACTGCTTCATAACACCATAATGCTACTGTAAACATCTAGGTTTTAGGTATCTCTTTTCATCTCCCTTGGCACTGCCAGAAAAATAAGATCTCATGCTGTGGTAAAAATGTTCCGGCTGCCTATCTGAAAGATAATAGTTTTTGTCCTGTTTGAATTTGCTGCAGCAAAATGATGGAACTGATTGTTTCACATATCAATTCAGTTTATCAACACTTCTGTGCCTTGCTCTGATGTAAAGGGTCAGCAGCCACTCTGTAACAAAGAGCATTTTGCCGATCTTCTCAAAAAGGATGAGTCAATACTTGCTTCTCTTAATTCCTGGGACCCTGGTTTGGTATGAAGCTTTTGGAGACTGTGATGTGCAATATATATCTCGTGAGGGGAAAGAACTTTTTATGTGGATGACGGCAGAAGAGCTTTCCTATGCTTTGGATCACATAGGATCCATGAAAACAGACCTAATTGACTGAATTAGTAACGTGAACATTATTATTAGTAGAGCAAAAGCAGTGTCTGGAAAGAGCAGTACTGAAGGATGCAATTTCAAGCTGTTTCTGATTGTCACTGGACCTGTTGCTTGCTAAGCCATCAGCCATGCAGGAACCATCCCAGCGATAATCAATTCACAGAAGCACAGAATCACAAAACCAGAGAATGGTGAGGGTTCGAAGGGGCCTCTGGAGATCATCTTCTCCACCCCCCTGCTCCAGCAGAGTCACCCAGAGCAGGGGGCCCAGCATCGCAGTGTCCAGGCGCGGCTGGAATCTCTGCAGAGGAGACTCCACAACCTCTCTGGGCAGCCTGAGCCAGGCTTCAACACCGTCACAGGAAAGAAGTTTCTCCTCCTGTTCAAATGGAAGCTCATGGGTTCCAGTTTGTGTCCTTTGCCCCTTGTCCTGTTGCTGGGCACCGACAGAAAGAGTCTGGCTCTATCCTCTTGACCCCTGGCCTTTAGATATTGATCAGCACTGATCAGATCCCCTCCCAGTCTTCTCCAGCCCCAGGGCTCGAAGCCTTTCCTCCTCAGAGAGAAATTCACATTGCAAGTTTCACAAAAGCTCAGCTGCTGTCAGTGTTGACTTGCATAACTTAACACTTCAGACTCCTCATGATTATTTTATCTACGGACAAAATGTGTTTATTATATTTCTTAAGGTATTATTTACATGTTGATGTAGTCTGGTGTAATCTAAATAGTAATGGCTAAGCAACAGGATACATCTTGACTTAATACCAAGGCATCCCTCTCTCTAAGAAAGTTAAAGCTTTCACTAGAACCTGGATTTTTTCCCTGTAAATAAAAGATGACTCTCCAGTGCTTTATACACTGGTCAGTTGAGCTGGAATTAAAGGGAGAAAGTACAGAAATACACGGAAGATATTTTCCCCATAAAAGCTGCTTTTTTCCAGGCTGATTAGCCCTCATTCCTAAACCTTTCTTAAAGTAGTATTCAGCCCACCTTGCAGATCAGCCCCAAATGAACATTTCCTAGGCCATGATAAGCACTAAAGCTCTAAAAGCTCTGACTCAGAGCAGCTTTTCATTTATGAAAGTGGTGTAGGCAAGAGCTTTCAAGTATATTTACAATTCTACTTTGAATGAGAATACCCTTACACCAGAACTTTGCTATTTTCTGAAGAACTAAGACATTTTTTACTGCTGCTTATTGTCGTGTGTGACACCAAATCAGCATGAGGATCTGCAAAATTGTTTGCCTGGCAGGTGTTCATGTAATTAGAGTAGCAGTGTCAGCGCTTGATACTATGTCTCTGTAGACATCTCTGAGGTTAGCGTTTCTATTTTACTGAGGTGAAATTATTAGCAACTGTAAAGCGGTGCTCTAAAATGGATGGAAATAGTGGCTTCCAAAATAAATTCAGATAAAGGCAGTTGCAACCAAATCCACTTTTGTCTGCATAGACTTCAAGCTGCATGCTTTGAGACCCTATTTGTGTGTTATTTCATTACTGAGAAAGTTCATAGCTCTGTTATTGTCAGTAGGACCTGAAGAACATACAACTTTGAGGAAAGGATTGGAAACGGAAAGTAAAATTTAGCAACCAAAATGATACCTCTTTCATGTTATTTTATGAAAGTCCGTCAGCAAGTAGACGTAGTTCCTGCTTAAAGTACTAATTTCATTCAATTCTAGATTGTTTTTAAACATGAGCTAGTTTTACAGTTTTTAATTAGTTGTGCAATCTCCTAGAAGAAGAGAAAACAGAAGATCTAAACAGTTGGTGGGCATTTCAGTTGGATGTAGCATTTGTACACTTGGACATACATGGAAAGGATGGAAAATGAAATATAACAATATACTCTTTGCTTGAATAGTGCTTTGAGCTTTCAGCACCCCAGCAAAATACTTTATAGAGAGGTTCATAGAGAGATTCAACAGAGATACATTCTTCATAGGGAGATTTGATAATAATCTTTAAAGGGCTGGAGGAAAAAAGATTCTTCAGAGAAAGGAAAGGATTAAACAAATACAATAATTAAGAAAAGCTGGAAAAAAGACAGAAGTTTAGAAAAGTAGGAGACACATTAAGGGTAGCCAGTCATGTTTATTATATACCTCTTTGCTAATATAAAAAATACACTTAACGTGATTAAGGAAAAACACTTATTTATTTATTTTAATTAAAAAAGCTAATTCTGGAAAATATACTTAATGAATTGCAGTTAATCTGGCCAATTCTGTGCCCTGAGATAAGATGAAAGAAAGCTGGAGACATTGTTTACAAGGGCATATAGCAATAAGACAAGGGGCAATGGTTTTAAACTAGAGAAGGGTAGATTTAGATTGGATGTTAGGAAGGAATTCTCTACTGCGAGGGCAGTGGAACAACAGAACAGGTTGTCCAGGGAGATGGTAGAAACCCCATCCCTGGAGACATTCAAGGTGAGGCTTGATGAGGCTCAGAGCAACCTGATCTAGTTGAGGATGTCCCTGCTCAGTGCAGGGGAGCTGGACTACAGAACCTTGAGAGGTTCCTCCCAACCCAAGGTGTTCTATGATTCCATGATTCTATTCTATGAAGGAAGTAGCATTGCATGACTCAAATCATAGGTCTCAATAGAGCAAGTATGAACACAAATTTCTTTTCTTTTCTAAACAGGAAAGTCCAGGACCAACCTCATCATCAGCTGAAGAAGAGGGTTTCCTCTCATTGCACAGGATCTCACAGGGGGTCAGCTATACAAAATGCTTGCACCCCCCTTGCTCCCCTTTCACATGAAGCTTTCCTAGGGTCACTGCTGTGCCTGAAGACAGTGAAGTAGAAGTTTATAGATCAAGCATAGCACTTGCTAATTCTTGTTATAGAAAAGTAAGAGCATACAGATGTAGAAGAACTTTATTATTAATTGTTGTAATATTCCCCAGAGGGGAATATTGTGCAGAACCCTGGAGCAGAGAAGCAAAACCAGACTGAAACTTCACAGGGACACTGAGTATCTTTAGCCTTGGAGAAGGCATGAAGTTCAGGTTTGGGATGCTTGGAGAAAAATCAAGAAAGAGTAGCACAGTCAGTGACTTGTGGGAAGAATGACTGTGTGCCAGAAAAGAGATTTGTATTCTAATGACATATACTGAGAGGTAAGAAAAGTATGATAGAAAAGAGAGTAATGATGATGATGGTGATAATAATGCTTACGAGTCCTTTAAAATAGAAACAAAACCTTCTTTGTTAAGTGAGGAGCTGCAGTGAAGAGAGATTTTATTTCTTTACTGAATGATCACAGATTCTTTCCATTTACTGTAAAGTACTCTACTTATATTTCTCCCTGGCTACATTTAAACTTTTCATTGTCTGGAGTCTTTGGACAGCTTTTATATGAAGAAATAAAATAGAATAACCTTTCTCCTGCTGAGGGGATTCCTATATTGCAGTGAGATCATTAACCATAATGCACCGTTACTCATTTCACACCTGGATGTCTTAAACAGACGATGAATTAAATCATGTTTCCACATCAACTTCTCCTGATATTTACATTTCCGTGCTGCAGGAATATGAAGACTGAATACATTTGCAGTCTCTGTTATCCACTGACTGAATGACATGTATTTGCTCAGAAAAAAATAGTCTGGATTACAATTCTGCTCTCTTAAAGAGCTCGCCCACAAGCCCCTAGACAATTTTTCAAATTCTAGCAATTCATTTGAAAGAACAATTGCTTATTTGGATAAACTGTGGGAGACAATTGGTCTCTCTAGTATTCAGGCAAAAAGGGCATAAACAGGTTAAGAACACCAGATAGTATTTATTGGAAAGCAAACCTTATTTGTGGTTGTCTTTTTTTTTTTTTTCACTGAAAAAGAAGATATTGAACTATTTTATAGTAAAATGTTTACTTAGTTATGGGTATTTCTCATGAAACAGTAAATCAGGTTATATACGGTAGGATGTTTCCATTCAAAACTCTACTCACACTCTCATAATAAGAACTGTGCATCATAGCAAGCTTCTGATACTCTTCCTCACAGCATCCTTCTGAACAAAGCATCCAGCATCCAGCTAGATATGTGCACAACACGATGAGTGAAAAACAGGTGAAAGAGTCAAGCTCAAAGCATTGTAGTAAAAGGTGTAACATCTGGTTGGTGGCCAGTCAGTAGTGGTGTTTGCCAGGGCTCAATTTGAGGGCTGGTTCTCTTCCATGTTTTTATCAGTGACCTGGACACTGGAGTTAAGCCTGTCAATGACACTAAATTAGGAAGTGCCATTGATTCCCTAACGGCTCTACGGAGGGACCTTGCTGGAACACTGAGCAAACACCAATTATATGAAATTTAACAAGGACAGGTGCTGGATTCTGCACTTGGGGTGGTGCAATCCAGTGGATGTATGTGTAGACTGAGTGACAATAAGCTGGAGAGCAGCTCTGCAAAAAGGGGTCCAGGGGTTTTGGTTGATGGTGAGTTCAATATGGGTCAAAAGTATGTTCCAGCAGCCAAAAGGGCCAATGGTATCCTGGGGTGCATTAAACACAGTATGGCTGATGACACTCAAAAGAAGTGATTGTCCCACTACAGTCAGCATTGCAGCAGCCTCACCTTGAATACACTGTGCCATTTTGGGCTCCACAGTCTAAGAAGGATGTAGAAGTATTAGAATAAGTCCACAGGAGGGCAACAAAGATGGTGAAAGGACTAGAGGGTAAGACTTAGTAGGAATGGCTGAGGATACTTGGGTCTGTTCATTGCAGACAGAAGGAGATTGAGAGGTGACCTTGTTGCTATCTACAATGTCCACGTGATGGGGAGCAGGGAAGGAGGTGCTGATCTCTCTAGTGTCTAGGGATAGGATATGAGGGAACAGCTCAAAGCTGCGTCAAGGGAAGTTCACATTGGATATTAGGTAAAAGTTCTTCACTGAGAGAGTGTCAAGCACTGGAACAAGCTCCCTGGGGAACTGATTATAGTACCAAACCTGCTGGTGTTCTCTAAGTGTTTCAACAATGCTCTTAGGTGTATGGTTTAAATTCTAGGTTGCTCTGTGTGGCATCAGGAGTTAAGCTCGATGATTCTCTTGGTTCCCTTCCAACTCAGGATATTTGATGATTCTATGATTCTAAATTACTTGGAAATGTAGAATCCGCTGCATAGGGATCTTCTTTCTTCAAGCACATAATCAACATTCAGATTTACAGAAATCTCTGAAATCATTTGCAGTCTCATTTATCTTTCTCCAGATACCCATTCATCTTTGGATGTGAATAAACACAGAGATCTCATTCATAATTCCATGTTCTGAAGAGAGATCAGAGTTGTGAGATGCTGCTTAGTATCTTCAAAGGACTGATTTTCTGAAATATTGAATATCTGCTGTTAGAATATCTACCCATAAAACCTTATCTTGCAAAATGTTATCGTGGGTAGTCAAAAATATTCACTCTTCTTCTTAAAATCAAAGAGCAACCTTTTTGTTTTGCTCTAAAAAGCATGACTATTTAAGAATAAAATAGGAAAGGAAAAAAGGTATAGCATGAAATGTTTATTTATATTATGATTTTTAAAATTATATTAAGTACTCCTTTTCATATGGATTTAATTTCAGAATATGGGCATTTTTCTTAAGAATGATAAAACATCATGGTAAAATGGTGTAGCCACAACTGTCTTTTTCCACTAAAAATACTTTATGAATATTTTTCTGGTCAGCCCTAAACAAATCTTTCATTTTACACCAAATAATGTCTGGTAGGCTTAATGAAATGAATTTTTCATGGGTATTAGAAGGGCACAGCAAGGACATTAATTCTTCTGGCTGTTATACGGCTGCATGAAATTGAGTGTCTGTTCAACTACTGCTTTTATAGTCAGAGTGGACATAAAAAAGGGGAGCAAAGGCTTGAAAGCACAGTTGTGCTGTGTGCTGCCCACCAATCTGTACTGACTCCCGGTGTATATTATGCAGCTCTAGTGCCACCTTGCTTTACGAGTTGATCTCATGATCTCCCCAATTGTCTCAGGGAGCAGAGATTCACTCATTTAATGTGTTCTGCACCTTGCAACATCTGTGCTGATCTACATACCTCTACAGATTTCAGCTGTGGGGAAATCTTCACCAGCAGTCACCTCAGAATAACAAGTTGGGGTCCCTGGTCGATAATTTCAGTAGCATTAGGTAATTCTGAGCTGAAGTATTATGGAAGAATGTGTCTAGCCTTTTGTAAACCGGGATTATTTTTCAAATAGGAAACAAAAGCACAACAATAAATAACAATAAAGAGTCAAAAAATCCCCTAAACCCCTGGATTGGACCCTGCTGCTGACTTTACAGTAGCATATGCTGACTTTACACCAACATACAAAAGTGTATTGAAATATTAATGGGGGATTAGGTGATACAAATAATAGGTCATGCTGGAAGAAGATTAAAGAGATTACAGGACATGTCTATTGAATTGTTCTGTTTAATAGCTTTAGTTGTAATTTAAAAGCCTTAACTGTGAGGTACAGACGTACATGGAAAGTCTATCTGTTCGTTTTAATTTTAGGCACATCAATGACCCTGAGGAAATCCTTATAACGTGTATCTGAGTACTTTCTAAGATTTTTCAATACATTTCTTAAGATACAAAAATAAAATATCCATATATTTTAATTTAAAATATAGTGTTTTCTAGGGAAGGAAAGAAATTATGTCAATCTCTTGCAAAAACCTTGGTCAGGTAGTACATTGTGACTCATTCCATGCACGTTTTTCTAATAAGAGAAACATAAATGCCTTGGAAATCCAAGGAAGTAATTTCTTTGATCTGCTGAACTAACAGTGTCAAGATGCTAAAAAATGGATAGTAAAATAAGATAATTGACAAACAATCCTCCTTGTTCTTGCTTTATAAGTTGTACTAAACCCTTTTGCGTAGGTGAATTTCTACTTCATTTTTAAGACTCTTTATTGCTAATAATTACCCCAGAGCTATGCAATTACCCATAACTTTCAAAAATCACTCCAGCATATGTTTACTTTCTCAGATACCCCCTCCTCAGTCTCATCAAGAGAAACCAAACACCTCACTAAATATTTATCCCTGTCCCTCAGAGGAGGAACACGTGGAATAGAAAAGCCTAGATACCGAATGGCAGCGATAATCAATTTTACAATCCTGCCTCGGCACCCTGGTCTGCAGTTGTGTTCACTGATCTGGTGCTGCAATTTTGCTTCTCCTTTGCCTGCCCACGGTACCACCAGCTGGAACTAACACAACCAGCTGCTCCTTGCAGCTCGGCTTTTGAATACGTGACGCACTAGGAAAATAAATGAAGTGACACTCTAAACTTTCTTGTCTACATAACCCAGAATGTGAAACCACAGCCACATCGATACCTTCGCCTACTATAACATTCAAGTTTTGCTGCCCCTCGTCAGCCTCTGAACAATTTATTTCCGTGGTCATTCAGAAGATTAAGAGTTGGGATGGATTCAGTGATTTAAAATACTTATTGAGATCTAGGAACTCTATTGAAACTGCCATGCTGCCTAACTGCTATAAACTAGCGCAGCGTGCTCTGCAAACATTTCTTGCATTTCAAGGGGTAACCCAACAAGACTTAGCTAGTAATGTAGTCGAAAAGCAATTAACACTCCTGCACTCTTCTGTCTGAAGGGTCAGTCTTTAAACACTACAACAATATCTATATATTTAAAACCTCATTAAGGAACAAGCTTTATGGAATTTAGTGAATGTAGACTTACGGCAGCATGAGTGAGTTTGCTTTACCATGTAAACACAGCCATGTGAAAACTTTTCACAGGACAGTACACTGTTGTTTTTTTGTGTGCATAAGACTCGATTGCAACAGAGAATAAATGGAGGTGGTAACAGGTAGGTAAAATTACAAGCCGCTTACTTACTTGCCTTCAGTGCTTGGGCTGTTTTTCAGCACAACCTTAGACTTTTCAGAGACCTGCGCCTCAGCACATGCCTTTTGGTTGCCTTTTGATATTGATTGGTGTTACTTCTCTACTTTCTGTCTGCATGGGCTTGATCTAAACGTACAGGACAACCCAAGCGCTATTCAGGAAATGTGACTATAAAATGGGTTGTTCTGCATCTTACCTTACATACACCACCACATTCAGTGTGTTCTTGTCTCCTGATTATTCTACTCTTACCACTTTGTCCCAAGCGCTCAATATCCTCTTTACTAGTGTCACTCCTTTTTATCATTCCGTCCCTGTCCAATTCTGTATCTCTGATATTTTTTTCTTTTCTTCTGCCTTTTTAAAAGTCCCTGCCAATTATGTGAATAAACAGCCCCATGATCTTAATCCAGTGCTTTTTGCTAAGGCTGGTGTTTAGAGAACAAGGCAGACAGCAGCTCAAATATTCCTTCCTTCCTTTGTGTTGCTCCTGGAATCTGTGGTGATTTGTCTATTAGAGTAGCTCTGAGCAGTTCTCCTTGTCCTCAGGCAGGAAACCCTGAAGGGCTCTGGTGAAAAAATTAGTCAGGTCTACCCTTGAGGACCATAGGATGGAACTAAATTGAGGGAAACAAGATCTTCTGAAAGTCTAACTGCCACACTGGTGAGTTTGTAGCAACTTTTCACATAATGTTTTGCAGGACAATGTGTATCTTTGAAAAGATTCCATTGCTATGTTGTCCAAGTCTGCAACCTAAACATGGAGGTGCTGGCACTTGTCTCTCTTTAATTTTTTTAATGTGAGCGAAACATATTTTGCTTGTGATTCATCCTGAGAAATAGCCAAGTTATTGAAGCCAAAAACCTGCTTTAATCTACTTTCAAGATCAATTAAAAATGTGTTCTCAGGCAAACACATGGCATGGAAAACGTCTGCCTTGAGGAATAAAAATTTAGCAGAGTTGTAAGCAACACGATTAAAAAATAGGGCATTTGAGGGTCACTGCAAAATCATCTCTGTCTGTGATATTACAAAATTCTGTCAGTGAGACAAAGTTAGTATTGTTACAAAAGGCCTGACTATACTTGATGTTACCTCTGGTGAATTCATCTCCCTCTTCCATATGTGTGTTTCGCAAGTTCAGTTAGATCCGGGAATTCACATTAAACCCACTGCCCTCTGTTGAAGTCTGCTTGTGCAAACTCCATGTAAAGCCAAAGCAAAAAGCCCCTCAGCAGTAAGAACTTCAAATGTCAAGGTTTTGTCTCATAGGTTCTTGAATTCATCCAGTTTATGTGTACAAATTAAGAATAATACAGAAAATGCCTGGCCAAAGGGCACTTTTCCACAGGGTAATATTTGATACGCAGTCATTGACACCGATCAAAGTGTAATATCACTGAGATTTTGCCTGTGACTTGTCTTGGAGGTCACTAACCTATCTGTGTGGCACATACATGAGGATATATCCCTTCTTTACTGATTGACACAAGCAACAATTTTGATTTTTTATAGAATTTGAGACAAAGTTGGAGAATCATAGAATGCTTTGGTTTGGAAGAGGCCTTTAACAGCCATCTAGTCCAACCCCCCTGCAGGGACTAGGGCCATCTGCAACTAGAGCAGGTTGCTCAGAGCCCCAGGCAACCTCCCCTGCAATGGGGCCAGGGATGGGGCAGTGACCACTTCTTGGGGCAACCTGGGCCAGCCTCTCACCACCCTCAGCATCAAAAATGTCCTCCTTCTCTCTAGTCTAAATCTCCCCTCTTTTAGTTTAAAACCATCACCCCTTTTCCTGTCCCAACAGGCCTTGCTATAAAGATTGTTCTCACCTTTCTGATAGACTCCCTATACGGTATTAATTTCTCTAACTTGATTATGAAGAGAAACACCAAAGCGCTGCCAGAAACTGGCAGATTTAGAAGCAAGATTTCTCCATGCATGCCATAATACAGCACTTGCTTCAAATCTCAAGAAATGCAAAGGACTAAACACGACCGCATTGCTTTAGGCTAATGTTGCATCCCACCCCATGCCATACGTCAGACAGTAACTGGCAGTAGAAATGTAGGAAAGAGTGGAGGGACAAGGAAAGCAATGTGTGACTGACGGACTGTCTGAGCCAGAATTGGTTGTTCAAACATGACACGTGTGATTCTCTTAGCAAGGTCATCACTTGTTTTTAAAAAGAATGTCCTACAGGAGTAAAATCATAACAATCTTCTAAAACTTCTTCCTTAAGAAAACAAGCTAGACAATCAAGAATTAAGAAATGAATTGCTGTCCTGTCATTAATGTAACTCAAAGTATAATAATGATATATAATTTTATATAATTATATAAAAATCACTGTAGTCCTCTAGACCCCTCTATAAGGCTTAAACTGTGTGTATTCTCCTAGTAATTTGCCTGTAACTCCCTCTGCTACTCCTAGGAACTGGACATCCACTTCTGCACTACCTGGATTTTTATTGCACACTGGATAACCTAGTTCATGCATAAACAATTTCATTCAAAGTTAAGCAGGTCTGGAGCTGTAGCCTTTTCTTTTAATAATGTTAACACAAACTATAGATACTCAGGTGTCCTTTTTTTTTTTTTTTTTCCTGCTGGATTCAACCCATTTTCTATTGCCTAGGCTATGTGATCTGTAGAGCAAATGAGAGGTGACTTCTTATCTACAAGAAAAAGCTGTTTGATAAATCACAGAGATGAATAATTTATATTCCGGGGGCAGAGAAAACAGCATTTCACACTGTTTTTCATGCAAAATGTCACACGAATTCCAAATGGACCAAACAATTTGTGTGAGTTTGAGACTAAATTCATTGCCAGAAGTGGAAAGAGAAGGGAGGAGAAGTCTCCATATTGTTGTGAGTGTGGTTTACTCGGGGAAAGGGATCATGATCCAGCTATTCTGTTTTCTATATTGACTTATATATAGAAATAAATTAAAACTACCAAAATCAATGCAAGAGAATAATTAGAATACACACTCAAACAGCATCAGTACTGCAAATAAGGTAGGATTTGTGTTGTTGTTTGNGACTTAATCTCCCTCTTTTAGTTTAAACCATCACCCTTCATCATGTCCTAACAAGCCCTGCTCAAAACTCTGTCTCTATCTTTCTTATAGGCCTCCTTATCAGCCCTGCAAGGCCCCCAGAAGGTCTGCGCGGAGCCTTCTCTTCTCCAGGCTGAACCCCCCCAGCTCTCCCAGCCTGGCCTCCCAGCAGAGGGGTTCCAGCCCTCCCAGCATTGCTGGGGCCTCCTCTGGCCCCGCTCCACCAGGTCCCTGTCTCTGCTGGGCTGAGGCCTCCAGAGCTGGGCCCAGCCCTGCAGGGGGGGCTCCCCAGAGCCCTGGTAGCAGAGGGGCAGGATCCCCCAAACCCTGGCCCTGCTGCCCACGCTGATGGGGATCAGCTCGGGGTTAGTGGTGTGGGCTTTGCTTTGTGTTAGCCCTATGTACACAGGGCGTCTAAACCAGAATGGTTTGGAGTCTCTCGTATCTACTTTATGAGCAGGCCCTGAGGTGATGATTTCATGGGTTTATATTGAATGTCCCTCTCTTTGCTTCTCTCTCTTTCTTTTCTTAGAATTATAGAATAGTTTGGATTGGAATCATCTTTCACTGTCTAGTGATTTCAGGTTGCTTGAAGCCCCATCTCAGCTGACTGCGCACACTTCCAGTGATGGACCATCCACAACTTTGTGCAACCTGTCTCACCACCCTCACAGGAAAAAAAATTCTTCCTTATGTCCAGTCAAAACCTATCCTCCTTCAGCTTAAAATCATTTCCCTTTTTTTCCTGTAACTATAGGTCTGGGTGAAAAGTGTTTCTCCAACTTTCTTATAGACTCACTTTATATATTGAAAGGCCATCATCATAGTTATTGCTGTTTGAATTCATATAAGATGACTTAAATTCACACTATGTGCTTAATCTTGAAGACTTTACCCAGTTGAAATCCAATAAGCACTTGAAAAATTAAGTCAGCCATTCATATTCTGAGCTTTTAGAAGACATAATTTTTGTGCATGGCACGATATATCCCTTTGAAAATGAGAATAGTGTCTAATATTTGATTAATCTGTGCTGTTAACTTGTAAATAATGGGAAAGTGTTGCCTAGAAAACTTTGAGGATTTAGGAAAAACAGCCTGGGAGTTCTGTTCTCCTCAAATACTCAGGTTCTATTTGGAAATATCTAAATATTTTGATGTATAATTGTGACTCTTGCACAAGTATAAGATACAGAAAAACCAAAATCATATGACATTAAATAACCCAAAATTTATGCAGATCAGCTTGAAATCGTTAGTTTGCCACGATATTTAAAATACTTCCGTTCGATTTAGCAGTTTCTGAAAGAAATTAAAAGCATGTAAAACACAAATATGAAATGACTTTTTTCCTGCTCTTTATCAGTAGAGAGCGCTGTGAGACAGCAACAACTCAAAAAACCCTGCTAAGCCAGAGATTCACCGGTGAACTCTCTGCAGCCAGCAGTACAGCACCGTGGGGAACACCAGAGTCAACTTCAGAATTAGAGAAAAAGTAAGAATAGACTTTGCATCACATTTTGTAAAAGTATGAATTCTTTTTTCTTTTTTTTTTCACAAGACAACCATACAGCCCCAAGATCAGTAATTATGAATTCAGACACCAAAACAGTGTCTGTTCACATACACTTCCACTGAGGGAAGAGACAAAAACTGCTCACAAAGAGGCACTTAGAGCAAACCCGTTGCATGCGATGAAGCTGTACGCTCGTCCCTATCAAGATGTTATCTGAAGATTAATAAGACCGAGTGAAATTAATTAAATTACAGTGGCAAAGGGAATTAAAGGAAAGTACGAAATGCGTGGTGAGCAGGAGTCATTACTGGCCGTATCTTGTGCAGGGTTGTGCTCCACGCCGCCTAATTGATTCTCTGGGAGTTGAGGGAAAACTTGCTGCCATTTATCCTACAGTATTCATATGAAGAATGGCAAGACTGTTCAGGCCAGTCAAGTCAATAAGAAATGCTAATTCTCATGGATATGAATAATTAAACCTCATATCAGCGTTTGGCAACTGAACTACATTCAATCACCTTCAAGCAACAATTTGGTCTTGATATTTTATATGATAAACTTGTTGTGCTGCACACACATTTTATTTAAGTGTAAATGCATCTCAGACTCATACTAATCTGGAGTTTAAACTGAAAGACAGCTACCAAACACCAAGCTGAAAGACAACTACCAAACACCATATAATAGCTTTCTCCCCTCCTAAGTGTTTGTGTATTCATATGGGATACATAGGCACAGGATTGTGTTCTCTCTGTAGAAAAAAGAATGTAAGAAAAATAAGAAGAATATATAAGGGGCTTGCTTATTTTAGAAAGCAGAACTAACCTTCCAAATCAGACCGAGGCTTTTACATGCCTCTTATCGCAGCTTGTGATGAACTTCCAGAATAATACCAAGTGGAATCACTGTTTGACTAAGCGATAGCCAATCCCCAGAGTCTGGGTTGACTTAGATCCTCCCTAAGGGTGCGGTACAAATACCACATGGAAAAAACTACCTTATGAGAAATAGTTTCTCAATAGTTAAATATAATTAACTGCAAAATCAACATTTGCAGCCTTTCCTTCCCTCTCTCTTCTGTGTTCTGAAGCATTTTATGCAATATGATTCGGCAGATGTGCAAACAAGGGTATCCGAAAATGTGAGGAAAAAGATTAATCGCTCCAACTTTTGATAAAATCAAGGAAAAAGCTTGCAGCATCTGGAGAGTTGTAGGGTCCAGTTGCCCCAAATACTCAGAAGTTTCAGGCAAAAAAAAAAAAAAAATTAAAAGGAGTTTAAAAAAAAAATTTTCCTCCTGGTGA
>WEIS01054484.1:0-15934 GCA_013389965.1 Todus mexicanus
GATGTGGTGCTGAGAGACATGGTACCTGGCACTGTTGGGTTAATGACTGGACTTGATGAACTTAAAGGCCCTTTCCAACTAAAACGATTCCATAGTTCTATAGTAAACAAAATATTAGGCTTTTTGTGACGCAAGTTTTCTGAAACTTCTCTAAAAATCAAACGTACACACATAGTCGTATTTTAGATTTACAAAAATCAAGTGAGACTGTTAGACTCCTATTTTCATTGAAGACAACAGTGCTGTTCTGTTTCATCTATGCTAAGATTATTTTGACATGGCCTTACAAACACATTTTTCTACATGCCCTATCTTCTGTCAGTTTATTTTTATTTAGTAAGTAACACTACTTGCTACCAGCTATTCCTTACAGGGTAAACCCTGGTAATTACACAAACAGGAATATATTCTGAAAAATAAACACACCCCTCAAATGCCACGCACGCACAAACCAGGTAGTGAATATATTGGTATTTTCCCAACATTCTTCCATTGCTATGTTCTATAACTAAAACCCAAGCTTGTTATTTCCTAGGACTCCAGCTAAGCAATTGTATTTATTTCTGCTCACCCTACGTAAGGAAATCATTAAGCACATTGGGTTTATAGCTGCAAGTTGCAGACCTTGATAATATCTAACTATTGATTTTTTGGAAAACCACATTAACTGTAATTTGTTACAAAAATGTTCCTTTCTTGATGTTTGATTGTGATTTTAAAAACTGCACTACAATCCAAAACTACATGTGTGGAACATCTTCAGTTAGAATGAATGTGAATGTTTCAGAGTGCAGACTTTGTTTTTCAGCAGATGGGCTTACATTATCACTATGTCTTCTAATAGGGTCAATACCTTTATTTGAAAGACTGCTGGTTTTTCCAAAGTACCTCCAGTTCCTGTGCATATTTTTATGAATATATTTTACTAGTTCTTAAATTCCCCTTCCACCATGGGACTGCTTTCAGGACTTTGTTCATTATCTAATTTGCCTCAAATTCTGACCTCCTGGTTATTAGCAGGAAACCGATTGCCCTTTATTTCTTTTACTATTAATTGCATAGTCAGAACTGAAGGAATAAAAAGTCATAAAATGATATTACACAAAGGTCAACTGTAATGAACACTTTCATTTTCTCACGATATTTGTTTCAAGTTAACTTTTATTAAACCAGAAGGTGACCTATAGACACTAGTAGACCTTGCCAGATTTAACAGGCACAGGTTATTTCATATTGTCCATATTTTTGATACTATGGGCTTTAGGAATGTTGAGAGTAATGGTGGGTATCCAAAATGTTATTGATTTTTGTTGTTGTTATTTTCAATCATTCATTTAAGGAGAGAACTTTTATTAGAAGTCACCACAGATTAATCACTTTTCTGTTATTGAAAAAACCCAAGTAAACCACTCCAGAAGTAAGATCAGTATCCCATGATACCAACAATGAACATGACTAGTTGTTTGTTACAGCAAACAGTTTACAATAAAAAGGAAAAGGTATTTTTAAAAATAACTTAAATGTGAGTACATCAGAGGAAACTGAAAAGGCTTACATATGTAAGATTTGTAAACAGAAAATAGGAATAATGCTTACTGAATGTTGCTTGCTACAAAACATCCAACAAGTTCGAAATTCAAGACTTTGAAGTTGGCATTTAAAGTTGTCATCTATCTGATAATTTGCCAGTTTGGCAACTGATAAAGTACCTAAATCTACTTTCCACCCTTTTCTTCCTAGAATGTAATTGATCTTTCCAAAAAAGCACTTACTGTTACAAGCACAAGATCTATGATAAAGAGGACTTGCTGGAATCAGCTGAAATCTGTTGATTCCAATATATTCTGTAACTTGTGCCTCTAACATACTTATGGACAGAGAAATGCTACAAGAGGGAAAGCTTAAGTATGTTCCTGCAGCAGATAAAAGACCTGCTCTTGCAGTTTTTTAAAGCTATCTATGTCTATGTTTTTAAAGCTGTCAGACATGTCCTAGAAACATTAAAAAAACAAACAATATAATATCAAAAGAAATTCCAAGCAGCTAAATAGAACTGCATGCTTCTGAAATGCCGTAAGTATAACTTAATTGCTATAGTCATATTTAATTGTTAAACCTAAATGTGAACAGACTTCATAGAGCAAGGCAGGAAATTATTTTCTTATCCTATGCCACTGAATTTCCCAGAGAACTCAGTATGAGTATGGCATACACAGTTGGTAGAAACCACAGTTGTCCACCTGTTGGTGGACATAGTTGGTGGAAATTTGTCTTCAAGTGTCGCTCACCTGCAAATGTAGATTTTATTACAGGCAATTAATAGCTTAGTGTGGAAGCTCTGATTCTCAAATCTACTTCAAGATTCCATTGCCAACATTTGAGGCTCTTGGTAGGGGAGCAGAATTCCACAGTGCCCAGATGCAATTTTTGATATGCTAAGATTAACTAATTCCACATCCACTTCTTTATTAGTCAAGAAAATATTTTTTTTAATTTCTAGTATGCATCTGAATGTGTGTAGTTTTGTAACTTGTCATCTTACTCATTTCTTACAAATACAAAGAGTTTGCTTGGGTGAATTTTATTGGAACCCCACTGATCATTTTAAAACTCCAGTCAAGTGGACAAACTCCAAGGCTTTCCCAAGCCCCACTACTTCCAAGAAAAAGCTCAACTTCTATACTGCTCATAATTTAAATCTTTGAGCCAGAAAGTCACACAGGTTAAATAGCTTTTCATGCTATCATAAGCAATTACAGCTTTTCTCACATGGCTATTAGTGCATGCAATACTCTTGCTGAGATCTAACCAGTACTTTGTAATTCCTTTAATTTTGATTTTATGCATCTGGGATTCATGCCAATACCCTCTTCCTCCTGGTAAGTGCTGACACCTTAAGAGCTTTTGCTGCTTCGTGTTCTTAGTGTGCTCAAGGCTTTGTGTAGTCATTCTATCCTAGCACTTCCTCCTTTTTATCATTTTTTGCATTTATCTCCATTAAATTCTGATTTCTACACAATAGCTCAGAACATCAACTTCACCTTTAATTCCTGCAGAAAAATTCACACTGTAAAGAGAAGAAAATAACACTCACTCTAAACTGTCCTTACCCTAAGCCAGGGCCACCTGTGAGTCACAGCAAGCAATAGAATGAGTTAAAGGCAGCTGTCCCCGAGAGCCAGTATGATTACAATTGCCTACATTGCATCAAGAGGTGTTCATTTCACAGTTAATTTTAAAGAAATCAATAGCCTTTTCCATTCCTAGTCTATTATCTTAAAACTTCTTATAACATGAAAAGTACCTTTTCTACATGTCTGAAGTTATGCCATATAGAAGTTCTTGGCCTTCCTCACAGAACCAAAGTAACGCTGACAGTAATATTGTACTGAAGAGAATATTATATTGAAGAAGGTGAAAAGCAGATGGGCTTAGGACAAGACAAAAGTAACAAAGGATGGGGAAAATGGTGCTTGAGAAGAATATCAAGGATTAAGGTGGAGAGGGATAAATTGCTTTTTTTTTTTCTTTTTAAAAATTTTTTAAATACCTGACAAACATCATGGTTTCTTTGCTTATTTGTTTTGGTCTCTCCTTTCTTATTTGCCAAGTTTCACAAGCCTACCCTGGAAGAAGTAATTTACACCATTAGGCTTACTCAAGAGGCTTGCTGATCTCCCAATTTTCAGAGTTACGAATAACCACCTATGTCCAGCTAGCAGTATCATTCTGGGTTATAGCCTGTTAACACTAATTGCTTCAGGCAAGTTACACCCTTAAATGTAAGCATTAGAGCCAGGAAACATCATGAAATGTTTTCTGAATTTCTTTGTTCTATAACTAGGTCAGGTTTTCCTGTTGCTCTCTGTTGCATGTTAAAATCAACTTCAAATCCAACACGCACACATAAAGGATCATACAGCAATAATGTCTTACAAAGGATTTCTGATTCCCTTTCATTTATCTCTAAAATTCAGACTTCAAGTCAAACAGCTCAAAGACACACAGTGTTCTATACATTCCACAATTTCATCCCAGAATGTGATATGTATTCGATTTTGGCAAGCAGACCCCAAAATACTCATTACTACTTTCTGTATAAATGAAAGGGAAAGAGAGAGAACCAAGAAGATACACACCTCAAATCCAGAAGATACTACCAGATAAAGCAACAAGCAAAAGCATTTGCTTTATATCTACATGGGCATCATCCAGGAAGCACCACCAGTCAGGATCAGAGACCTGATGGTCTGATGTTCCACAAAAGCAAGGGACGACAAGCCCCACATGAGCAAGCCAGCACTGCTCTTTCAATAATTCCATGTTAAAATAGGAGGATTAGCTTCCTAAACCAAACAGCTAACCTTCGCAGAGAAAAGATTTATCTTTAGTCATGTTTTGCATTCTGCAAGCTCTCCTAATGGAAATCAATCTACTAAAATAAATAAATAAATAGATAGATAGATAGATCAATCCCAGGTTGAAGCAACCCCTCGCAACAGCAAAACCCAAATCTTGAAAACGGGCTGGAAACAAGTCCTCCATTATTCTCTGGTAGCTTCTGCCAATGCTTCACAGATATACTACATGAAATAATGGCAAATAAAGAGACAGGAGGCTGGCCAATATTTATTGTGCATAAAAGTGTTAAGGTACAAAGGCTTATATCAGCTTATATGATCTGGGTATTCCTTTTCCAATTCAATTGAAAATTCCAATCTGAAATAGATCTAGAATCCTCAAATCAATGAATCTTAATAACAATCTGTTCATAATTACTCAATAAAATGTCTTCCAACTTAAAGTTTATTGCTTGATATAGAATAGACTCCTCTAATGCTATGAAGCACCTCAAAACAAGAGAATGAAGCAGAGCAAGACCTCACTTGGTAGGGAAATAAACAGTATTTTTAAATTATTCCACTTACACTTCATTGTGGCTAATCCTACTGGTGTGTATATGATGTTTTACAGAAGGGTTGACAGCAGGATATCTATAGGCAGCCACTGGCATTTTCAAGATACTTCTCCCTCCATTAAGCTAGCAAAATAATTTTTAGTTAAACAAAGGAAGCTTTAGGTTTCAGTTCATGTTAAACAGCTGATATCAACAGCTCTCATTATCTTCTTAGCCCCCCCATTCCCTATCATCTTTTTTCCAAACCTTAACAGGTTTTATTTAAAAAAAGGAAAAAAAGAAAACCACTCAAGAATAAAAATGGTCTCTGCCTACTGCTGTTACCAGCCCCACTAAACATTTGATGTCAGCGTAAATAAGGTGACAGGTAGATAGTTCTACCCTTGAAATCCAGATCAGATGATGTTGTAAATGCATGCAGTGTTCTTCCTTTTCAAGCACAGCAGTGAACTCAGCAGAGATCTTTAAAGGTAGATTTTTTTGTTACTGTGATTCCAGCAGTCTCTCTAGATGCTGCAAATTTATTTTTCCATTTTCTTCCAGCACGAGATGCAGGTGTCAGGCAAGCAGCAGTACATGATACCAATCATGACTTTGTGAGCAGGCAATTAAGTGGCAGCAGGGTTCTAACTGAACTAGTAGTTAGAGTCTTTTGGAAAGAAAAGGAAGGCAAACTACTTGTGTCTTTACCTTAAACTTGCCAAACTTTGTTCTAAATGGCCTTTCACTGTTTTTTTCTGTCTCCACCCCGTTTTGTGTGTGTGTGTGTGTTATAGAATCCTCTTGAACACATAGGACACTGTATTGCCACATAATGGAACTAGACCTGAAAAATTATTTGGATAAAAATCGTATGAAGAGAGACTGCCCAAGCCAGCCACATCCTAGTTGTTGAGACCCTGCAAAAGTGTTACATATTGGATATGGACTGGATTTTTCTAACAAAGTTGAGATAATAGTATTAGCAAAGGTACATCTTATTTAGTCATACTTTTACATGTGTTTTCTCTATGCAAGCTTGATTCTAACATGGCAGCTGCACCAAGTTTACCATTTGTTGCACAAAAGACAACTGCAGATCCATTATGCTGCAACAGGGATTCTACTGTAGTCCAATGGTTTTTAAGTTGTTACATGGAGAGTGATTTTGATCGGGGTCTATAAGAAACTCCAAGGGTTCTCTTTCCTAAAACAAAACAAAAAACCTCCTACTGTAAAACAGTTTTGCTCTTGTTTACTCTACAGTAAAGTGCTACTAAAATACTAAAATTACTGTGTTTAACTTTCAGCAATTCAACATAGAGCTGCAGAGACTCCCTGAAGGTTATTTTCTGACCTAATAGAAATAATTGTCTTCAATTACTCAACATACAAGTGAATTCAACAAGGCACTATATGGTCTCAGTGAACACACATTATTCTAAGCAACTTTGGGTTTTTGTTTGTTTATTTTTTAAAAAAGGAAAAAGTACCAATGCTTATTTACTTTTCCACAAGAAAAGTAGCATTTAAAAGCTGATTTAAAGCCTTTCCAATTCAGTGAAAAGGTTCCTTTTAAGTACAGTGGACCTCAGACGAGGTGTCTGGAAAAAGAAATGGAAGATGGAAAGGATTTACAAAGGACAGGTTTGATTAGAAATGAATTTTTCAACAGGAAATTAAGACAAAGAATTGAGTGCATTTACATCTATTCTGGCACTGGTTCATATGAACTACAGTAAAGCACTGTCAGAAATGAAATTAATAATGGTAAGAGATTTCAGAATACAATGCTTTAAAAGAATTTAGTGAAGAAATGTCATTAAGGCACCTCCTGTGATGAACACCTGCTAGAGACTGCACAGGGCACTTCTGCATACTTGAATTTGGAAACATTGGTTTTGTGCTAATTAACAAACTTTGGTCTGGGATAGCAGGTGTGAAATTGCTACCATTTGAGACTTCTGGCTGTGTTTTCTTATACAAACAATGCACAGCTTGCAGAGAATGAAAGTGAATTCAGTTATGAAGCACCAGTTTCTCCAGTGCTGTTGAGAGAAGGGATACAGGAAGGCCACAGAAATATGGAGATTAGTTTCATTTCATAGTTTTCTTTTTGTTGCAAGGAATAAGCATATCAAAAGGTGAGACTCAGTAGGCATAAAGTAGCAATGCCAAAACTACTACCTGTGAAGTACTGTCCTAATCTTTGATTCCCTTCTCGAGCATATGCACTTTTATAAGACTAAGCAAAACCTGCATATTTAGTTTCCAAGGCTTTTAATTTTTTGAGGGTATAATGAATAGCCAAGCACAAAATACACCAAGTTTAAAGGAACCGTACTGCAGGAAACAAGGATTGCTGGAGAAAAGGGAGAGAGTCTAAATGTGTGTCAGTTAGAGTCTGCATCCTTTCACAGCAAAAAAGATAAATACAAGCTTATCTTAACAGTAAATACTTGAGATATTTTTTCTTCTAACAGTTTTTAGATTTCACAAAGGTTTGAGGAGAAAAGACCAGATGAGTTTATTTTACATTAAAGGCACTGAAACATATGACCAAGTACAATAGAAATATTTTTCCTTCCTACATTATGATGCCTGTTTCATCAGGAGATGTAAATACAGATAACTTGAACTAGACAGACAATACATGAGTTCTCAGTACTGTATATAAAATCAACACTAACAACTTCTAATTGCCTCGTAAGAATCCACTTCGCGTATTAAACAGATAGGGAACAAGGGGATGAAGACTGAATTTCTACTCTGTGCCACAGGGTTCTTTCATGATGCTGAGCTGGTCACTTAAGATTATGTATCCAAAATTACCTAAGGGATTATAAATTAAATTAAATCCTGCAGTTATCTATCTGTAGGAATTGTCTCCACTTTTCTAGATCACAACAATGACTGTACAAGTTCCTAGCACTTCTGAGCTTCCTGTATACTACAGCAAAGTTTTGGAAACTCTGCGAAGACCTTCCTCTCAAGGAACACCAGAAGCAGGGCAGCTCCGTGAAGGAAGATGAGCAGAAGCCAAGGGTGACTGCAGCACGGGCGTTGCCATCACCATCCCACAGAGCCCGAGCATTGCAGGCTGGACCAGACACAGCGAGGGAATGAATCAGGGTTGACCAGGGAGCCCAGACAGAAATCGTAGGAGGCAAGGCTAGAGACAAGGTTACAGTATAGGTCTGTGATCCGTACAGGAGGCAGAGACAGGCAGACCT
Organism: Todus mexicanus; assembly: GCA_013389965.1. Taxonomy (NCBI): domain Eukaryota; kingdom Metazoa; phylum Chordata; class Aves; order Coraciiformes; family Todidae; genus Todus; species Todus mexicanus. The sequence continues at coordinate 8,131 of WEIS01054484.1, forward strand.
ATGATACAGACGAGGGAAGGACCAGGGCTTCAGATCTGAGCTCAAATGGATACCCTAGAGAAAGGGCAGGGTATATGGAAGAGGGGGCCAGGTATGGCTGGGCAGGACATTTGAGACCCACTGCTGCTCTGAGGGCCATGACAATCCTTTGAAAGTTCAGGTGAATATGTTTCAGAAGGGATATGAGTTAAATAGTTACAATCTAGTCCAATTTGCTCTTTATCAACATAAAAGAAAGCTGGCCCAATTGTCAGGCTGCCCAGGAGACAGCCAGTAATGAGATGACAAGAGCTTGGCTGGACTGAAGCAAGCTCTGCTGGCAGAGCTGTATGGAAAAGCTTATATAGCACCTGCTTCCATCCTGCTTGGCTCAAGTTGCCAGACCCAGCTTCACAAAATTTTGACACACAACAGTTTTTATCCTGAAAGGAATAAAAGAATCACATAAAATATGTCCAAGGTAGTATTTTGGTTTATATACTTAATGCAACAGAAGAAACCCATAGGAAAACCAGGAAAATTGAACACAGCTAACAAGTTTCTATTATGATTTTATAAAAGAATAACAGAACAAATAGAATCAAGAGACCTAAATTCCCCTGGCACAACCTACCATGTAGCATCTGAGCAAATGTTAGAGAACCTGTGAAGAAAACTTAGGAAAAAATTCTCTGAATTAATGGCAGTATATTCTGCTCCCCAAAAATATGGTCCAAAAATACTAACCGACTCAAAAGAGAAACCAATGCTCTGGACTTTTATGGGTGACTTCAGCTTTCATTACCTACTTAAAACCTTGATGCTTTCCCTATGAGCTTCTGATTTACCTCACTATCCATCTCCTTTACTCTAATCATTGTTAGTCACTGACAACTGCACAGATCCTGTGCTTTTCCCCTATCTCCTCAGCCACTTCACTTACATTCTATTTCATTATTTTTATATGTTCAATTTTCTTTTTATTTTTTGAACATTCCTGTGTCCTCTCAGGATGTTGATGGTAAAAATCATAAACAGACAAATATCCCAGTTACTGTCTCTCTTCTCACGTTGGAAAATTACAAATGGGAAGGATTAAAGCTTGTCTTAGAAAGCAAATAGCTAAGGTAAATATATATTTAGGTGTAAAAACTGACTATACTGCTGTGGCTATATCCACTTTGCTATGTGGATATGTTCAGAAGTTTTAGTGGAATTTATAAAATAACTTCCATTTGAGTGCATACAAGAGCATTTTTATAAGACTGTGCTGTCAGAGGGTTCATTACTTAGAAAATACTTAGGTATGTTGGGCTTGATACATGTAAATAAGGATGAATACATGTCAATACATGTGTTACTTTCATTGCTAAATGTCAATTTAACAAGTAAGTGGCTAAGCCATGTTTATATCTGTATTACCTACTACTTTCTTAAGCCTCTGTGAACACCCTGTGGAGAAAAAAATATATGGAAAAGACATTACATCTCTGCAATTCTAGCTCCGTCTCTCAATATTCAATATAGACCTCGGGCAGCCAAACTATTATGGTTTCTAAAAAATGTAAATCATTTTTCAATATGCAAGGCAGAAGCAAATGGAATCATAAAGCCCTTTTCGCTGCAACAATAGCTCTAATTATTTGTCGTCATTAAAATTTGTCACTGACAAACTTCAGAGCAATTTTTATAAGCTATTCATATTGTATTATCTGTCCTCTCCAATACTCGCAGCGAATTGTGGCTAGCTCAGCTTTTGGGTACACAACAGAGAAGACAGGTTTAGCAGAGTAATATTATCATTAATTACAGTAATTAATGCAAATTATGCAAAACCAGTAAAACTCAATTACCAAAGAAATAACAACTTTTGAACTGAAAATGCAACAGTAAATGCAGAAGTTCAACTTGTAATGGTTTAATTGTGACAGAAAGTATGCTAAGCAGTGTTAAGACCTTCGTTCCACATGCTAAGGCTCCATATAAAGAGCTGCATAAGTTTATAGAATGCAAACCTATGCAACATAATATAAAAATGATTCATATATAGAAAATTTATCTTAAATCATTTGGGTTTTAGGATTTGACTGATGCTGGTTTTTAAACAGTCTTTTTTGAAAAACACTACACGATGGATTTCTCACAGAGGATGATAGACAAGCTGGATCCCAATTTTGATGGGAAAACCAGGTTCTGCCTCGTTTTAAACCAACAGATGTTTCTTACAACATTACTAGGGTTTCATAAAGCCATAGGTCCATACACAACATGCCCAACACATCAGTATCTTCAAGTTCTTTGATGTGGAAACATGCTTGCAATCCTAAACAAAATTCATTACAACCTTTAGTCTCAGTCAGGTGGTCAGGAGTTAGGTTTTTTTAGTACTTCGATTATTTGTAATACAAATGCTATAATAAAGATGGAAGAATTGAAATAATCTGTAGAATTATGAACCAAATCACAGAGATCTCATCTCCTGTTACTACTGAAATAAAAGAATTCTGGAATTTATATCAAAGAATCGAGTTTCACTGACTGCTGTATTCAGATCCAAGATGAGGGATTTTTTTAGCTGCACAGCTTTGCTTCAAAGCCCCACCTACATCTTAGTCCTTATTATTGGAATAATAGGAAGTAGTGTACTAGGTTATATTGGTAAGCGAACACTCCAGGACATTTGAAAAGTCAGATCTTGAAGATGAAACATACTTTTACTTCTAAACTATGAGCTATGAAGTAACCAGCTAAGGAGAAAAGTATTCTTAATTTCAAGCAGTGCATGATCTTGAGTCTGCAGGTTTATGCAAATGTTATATATCTAATGTAACTGTGAAAGTTCTCATGAATCTCTTTTATGAATCCTCCAGAGCTCTCCAATTCAATTATGTTGTTCAGCAATCTGTCTCAAATGTGAATTATGTGTGGTATTAAAAAAAAGTAGTAATTCACATGTTTCATTTTACTTTGCCTTACTAACTTAGTTTTCTTTAGACTAAAAAATAACAGGAGTGTTTCACGCTAAACTTTGTAGATTTACATGTTAAAATTAAGGCTTACCTCAGTGTTAGATATCTTAAGCGATTATATCATGTCAAAAGCGTGAAATCAAAGGTATTTCTTTAGAGAGCGTACCGTTTAAATTCACCTTGCAATCTAGTTGTATACCATGTAATATAGGTGCTTGTTCCTGCAACTCAGCAGATAACGGCTCTTGTCAACTGAAAATACTGCTGCTGTTTATCTGAAGAGCAAAACTTCAAAAGCTTTAACTGTTGCTTTAAAAAATATGTTAAATGATGATCAGACACTGTAAAATACCAGGTAGCCTAAAAGACTGACAGCCGTCAGTTCTCTGGAGAATGAGCAAAGGTCAGACAGTATAATGTTGCTGGTAAAATACATCTGCTACCTCATGTATAAATGTTTAGGTAATATATTTTAAAATAAAACATTTTACACATAAGTATGTTTATAAATAGGAGTTACAAATGAAAAAATATTAACTATTAGATATGTGTCTATTAAGAAACAAGTTCCTTTTCAGATTATTGTTGACTCGTAAGACAGATCTGGAGATCATATTTGTCAGTAGCTGCCCATAAGAAAATCCATCAACTTCATAATTTATTTTCATATATTAAAAAAACAACCTTGGAAATAAAGGCTTAATTCTGTGACTTCTCTGAAAGTTGGACTGCCCATTCTTGGCCTTTTTTTCCCTTATATTGACTTCAAAAGTCCTTCTATCAGGTTCTGTAAGTACAGTTTCATTCCCTTCCGTAAATTGAAGCATGCCTGTAAATCTTAGCCATATCATTGCCCAAACCTTCTTTAAATACTTCATGGAGTACTTTTTTATTCCAACTGCTTCTCTAAATATGATCACAATGCAAAATTGCTTTGGTTTGAGCAGAAGCTCAAGAATGCTCGTTTTATAACATGCAGATTTTTGTAAAACTTTTTGTACTGCTGTATATTCATGACATTAGCCTGTTAAAGAGATTTATTTAAGGATGTTTTGGTTTTTTTTTTTCTTTTGTGTGGTTGGGGTTTTTTCCCCTCATTAAGAGAAGTTTAAAAACCATGATAAGAAGACTTAAAACTGGCTCATTTGAGAAAATGAAGTGAAAAGTCAGCCTTGGAACAGTGAGCCCAGACACTGCCAGTATAGCAAGTGACGCTGCCAGTATAGCAAGGACATTGCAGAGAGGCAGGTACTGGTCTCTTCTCACAAGTCGATAATGACAGGACAAGAGGGAACGGCCTGAAGCTCCACCGGGGGAGGTTTAGGCTGCACATTACAAAGAATTTTTCCTCTGCAAGAGTTGCCCAGCATTGGCACAGGCTGCCCAGGGAGGTAGAGTTGCCATCTCTAAAAGCGTTTAAAGGGCGTAGAGATGAGGTACTTAGAAGTGATAAAGAATAGAATTAAAGGTTGGACTAGATGATCTTTTTGGTCTTTTCCAACCTAGGTGATTCTGTGAAACCAGAGTAAATGCCAAATGAATAGGTGAAAAAAAGCTAAAATGTTTGTTGGTCTGTAATGACAGGTATTAGTCCTTGTAACTAACTTGCAAAATTGCTTCTGTGTATCTTTGCTTTTCATAGAATTCAATTTTCTTCCTTTATTGCATGTTTTGAGTTTTGCCTTTCTAGGACTATAAATAAGTTGCTGTATCTTGAGCTATAATCACAGAACAAATACAGAGCAAGGAGTCACGCTCAAGCCAGCATTCATTTAGCTAGCTTAAGCAGCAACATATTCGACTAGATACAGCCTGCACAACCCAGGCAAACGGAAGCATTGCAAGCCACCAGCCTGGAGCTTGATCAGTAACATTGTTACTATCGCTATCAACCTTGCTACCTACCTCCACTTTAGTATGCTTAGCAAACATGTACTGCAAATGCATTCTTTAGCTGAGCTTTGTGATGAAAACACACATAACTAGGTTTATCCACTCTTGTACGTTCTCACATGACAAAAATAATGCATTGAACTCCTCAAATCACGAAGTCATCTTAGAAATCACTAAATGCATACATACTTCATAAAATGACGTGCTCCTAAGAATATAAAAGTTTAAGTAATGGCTTTAAAAATGCATTATTAAAAGTATTTCTATACTAACACTACTACTCTTTTACTTGATTTAGGCCCATGCATAGTGTTAACATTTCTTGAAATGGCAGGAACAGGCTTTTGGAACACAAAAATGAGGCAGAAAAACTGTCTCAATAAAGGACAGCTCTGGTCGTGTTACCCACTTTGGTTCTGTCTGCTCCCAGTGGCAATGCTCACCAGCTGTACCAGAAAAGTGATATCCAAGCCACTGGTCTCATTTGCACAGCCTCACATGTAGAGCAGGCCGTGCTGCTTGGAGCTGCTCCCAAGGATGGGCTCAGGAAGCGAGGAGCAGTGATGGCTGATAGAGCTGGTGTAACTCTTTAAAATATAACCCTCTTATAATATCTGCTATTGTCGTTCTTGTAATTACTTTTCTTATACTGCTGAGAGCTCTAAACTCCTCTTTACGTATTCTCTCATCTTTAGGGCACTGTTACAAATCCAGGCCAGGTAAATAATGAATAAATAACTGAAAGCCAAAGTCACTGAATAGCAGTTCACTCTTGATGCAGAGCTCCATTCCTGAGATGACATGTCTGTATCACACAAAGATATTGTTTTTCTTGAAATAAATTGCTGGTAATAGCAGAAATAGCAAGAATTACATGGCTGAGTAGGCTCAAAAAGATTACACTGCCTCCCCCTCAAAGATGGCACTTACATGTTTAGAACCTCTGTCCAACAAAACAACATTTAGATGGTTTAAATTAATTTAACAAGCACTTCAGTGTTTTTTAAATGACTGAGTTATCCGGCAATAAAGATTGAACAAAAGCCAAATGGGCAGAAATGAGCTACATTTGTATCTGGAGAAAAATATAATCTATTGTGAGTTTCAGCAATCCCTGTTTCATCATTTCAAACAATTAAAGAAAGTCCTTTCCATGAATTTCAGTACAACCACAGAATTTAATTCTAATCTGTTTCATGCTTTAAATGCCAATATTTTTTTTATTTTTTTATTTATTTTTTTTTTGCAGCTATACTTTTAATCTGGTAATAAAGAAGTTCTATCTTGCTTCTCTTCTGATACTGATCAAAACACATCCTTAACAAAAAGTCAAATAAAAAGAAAGACACAGAACTAAAAAAACCTAAAAACCAAACCCACAAACAAGACATCCCCCTTCCATCCACCTCACCACCCATATATTATATTTACTGTTTTGAGACTCAGACATTCATTGCTCCTCACTTGTGTTGAAAAATTTCTTTTTCCCTGGGAAAAAAAAAAAAAAAAAGACCCACAAAACTTTTCAAGTATAACTAAATTTCCCATTCTGCCTCCTGAGAAAAAACACAGGAAGGAAACTAAGATTTCTCCTAATTCTTTTAAGTGAAAAAAAAAATAGAATTATAATGGCTTTTTGTGCATTTGAAGTTTGTAAAAAAGGCAAAGGTGGAATTGTATTTCAACTGAAACCTCTGGAAGCTCTACCATTGACTTTAGCAAGCCAAGATTCAACTAAAATGTTTCCAAAATCCACCTTTCCCTGCTACACTGGATATCCTATGAACTGCTTTCCCTGTGCGGTATTCATGCCATTTAAACATTTGGCATTATCTTTGATGTCAACAGAGATAGAAAAAGTCCTGAGAGATCACTTCAGACTGACTGAACTATTAAATAAATAAGCAAAAGAAGTATCCTCAATTCTACAAATCCAGTTTGGTCCTTGAACAATTTTATGCATCCATGTCCATTTCCATTACTTGCTACTGGAGTATTTATTTCTTCTTTCCTTATCTCCTCTTTTTTCCTAATTTTATCATTATGAAGTGTTCTAGACCGTGGCAAGTTTGACTGAATGGGTTCGTTAGTATGTTGCAAGTCTCGTGAAAATTTGTTTTTATATGCTTAACCCTGTTTAGCATGATGAATCTAAATTAAGTTTGGCAAGAGATGCCTGCCCTGTTCCTGAGAAAGAGGACTTGAATTGATGAGAACTCTTTGGAATATTGAGAAAAATTAGAGGAATGGTATGTTTGGGCATTTTTTATTCCATTCTTACTTTGACTTGATCTGAGTGTCTGAGAAAAAGTAACGTGTCATATTTGAAAATCCTACAGATAAATCTTTAATTACTATTATTTTGCGTTTTATCTCAGAGAACTTTCACTTTGACAAATGAATTTGTTTCATAATTTATAGTACTGTGTGGTACCCTGGCAATTATATGATTCACTGTATGGCAAATTATACCTATAGCCTGGCAATACCCGATGCTGACTGCCTTGATTTACCCATAGCATGCCCCAAACCTGCAGATGTTTGTGTATACATAGCTAATGGTGCATAATACAAATCTTATAGCTTTTGCAGGATCAACAACAGTGTAACTTTGCTTTCATAGTTTCATATTAACATTTGGGTTGACACTTTTACTGTAGACTTCTACATGTTCTTCCCTGATGCTTCTCTGAATTATCATTGATCACAATGTTAGTTTATGTTGCTGTGATATGTTTCAAAAGATGGCACTATTTTAAGCAAATCAAGTGATTTTCCTTAACGTCTGAATTTCAGTTTCTAGAAGAGAATAGCTGCCAGCATTTCTTTAATAAAAGATCAGCAGTTAGGGAAAGAAGAAAATTTCCTACTTAAGAAATCTTTGATTAATTAATCCCAGAGACAAAAGCACTCCCTGAAAGCAGAGAAATTTGTACTGAGTTGTAAATTGCTTTGGCACCTTT